>CAUYRH010086625.1:0-14565 GCA_963574655.1 Perodicticus potto | reverse complement strand
TGCTGTGGCATCACAGCTCACAGCAACCTCCAATTCCTGGGCTCAAGCGAGTCTCTTGCCTCCGCCTCCCAAGTAGCTGGGACTACAGGCGCCCGCCACAACACCCGGCCATTTTTTGGTTGCAGCCGTCATTGTTGTTTGACAGGCCTGGGCTGGATTTGAACCCGCCAGCTCAGGTATACGTGGCTGGTGCCTTAGCCCGTTGAGCTACAGGCGCTGAGCCTGTGGTAATCATTCTTAAGCATTTAAAAGATGGACTAGGCTTTCATGGAAATCATGGCTTGGTTTGGAAACATATTAATTCATGATACTTGATTTATGTGACCATGCAATCCAAAGTTATTTTCCACCTGAGGCATCAGCCCAGGTGGACTCAGAGTGGGTGATTGCAATAGTTGGTGCCTAGAATAACTAGTTTTGGTAGGATTTTTATATAAGACAGGTATACATAGAAAGTGATAAATAGGGGTAATTTACAAATAAATTGGAAACATATGCTAAAGATTGGAAATGAATCCTTGCCTTGAGCAGTTGAAATGTGAAAGAAACTGTGATTTTCATGAAGCCTAATTCTTCTTTCACATGATAGTATTTATGAAGAATCTTTGCCTTCCCCATAAAAGTAATCATAATTGTGAGGTCCTATGGTTTGATCAAAGGGTTTTCATTTTTTATTTTCCTTTGCACATTTTTCCCCTTTTGCAGTTGCATAGTTTACCTCCTACCTTTGGAATAGAAGGCAGCCGAAGGCCTAGCAGAGAGTCCAAAACCATGTTAACAGAGTACTGTACGAGTGGGGACATAATCGGAGAGTTGAGCTGCCTGCTGAAGCGTGAAATTGAATATACTGCCATCTGTGAAACGATTTTACAGGTAAGAAAACTGTTCTGTTTCCGGTAATTATTCATTCCTCAAGCAAAGAAAATGCTAGCATTTTTTTCGTCCTCTGAGTTCTGATATCTTACTCAGTCCCCCATCAGCTATTGGCAGGCAGCACAGTTTCACTGAGAGAAGGCAGATTTCAGATCTCATAAGACAGGCTCCACTGCATCCTGCCTGTGGGACTGGGAACGAATTATTAAACCTCCTTAAGTCTTTCTTCCCTTTTTTTTGAGACAAAGTCTCGAGCTGTTGCCTGGGGTAGAGTGCCATGGCATTGTCATAGCTCACAACAACCCCCAACTCTTAGGCTCAAGTGATCCTCTTGCCTCAGTTTTTCTATTTTTAGTAGAGATGGAGGGTCTCACTCTTGCTCAGGCTGGTCTCAAACTTGTGAGCTCAAGCAGTCTACCTACCTCAGCCTCCCAGAGTGCTAGGATTACAGGCATGAGCCACTGTGCCTGGCTGAAACCTCCTTAAGTCTTAATGTCCTTGCTTATTAAGTAGAGAGAATACCTGCCTTTCAATGTCATAAAGATTATGAAAATACCTTTGTAAAATTCCTGACATAATTACGTGCTCAAAAAATGGCTACCATCATGGTAGAAGTGTTTTTTAAAGAGTATTTTGTGGTTTTTAAAGTTCTTTTTTTCTATTTTTTCACTTGCTAATTGCAATTGTGATTGGAATTTCCCTTTATAACAATATATTTTCTTTAATTTTAATATCAGGTGTATCCTGATTAAGTAGAATGACTTTGAATTATTTCTTCTTTTTCTATTGTCTATAAGATATGGCATGATCTGTTTTTGAAATTATCTTTTACTTTTATTTATAAATATTAGTTGTCTAGTTTTTGAGACTTTAGAAAAAAAATTAGTTAACTGATGACTCCCTACTGAGCTCCAGAGCTAAAGCATTCTATAATAGACATACTCTTATTTGACAATGTGAATGTTACTTTCTTTGCATTATTATTATTAATATTGCTTAATATTTCGATGCAGTAGTGGTCTGATTTCTTTTCTGAATGTATTTATCTTCTTTCATTCTTTTTGAGGTTTTTGTTTCTAGTCCTTATCTTAAATAAACACTGTTATTGTTATTAAATAGTAAGCCTTTTTAATTCTGTGAAGGCAAAAAGTGGAAACCTGATAAACACATGCATATGTAAAAATAAAAAAAAAAAGAGTATTTTGTGGTTTTGTTCCTTTCTTCTATTTTTTTCACTTGCTAAGTAAGAAGTTATCTATTCCACACAGAAGTGGCCTCACATTCCACTAGGCATGGGGAATTCAAATAGAAATGAGCCAAAGTTCCCGCTACAAAGAATCCTCAGTCTGTTTGGACTATTAGATGCATCAGAGTAGGATCCAGAGTCTTCAGGAGTGTGTGGAGTAGAAGAGAATTGCATCTTAGCAATTTCATACCACTTCATTTCCAGAGGAGTAGAAAAAGCATGAATGTAGCCACAAGGCTAAATTGCAGTGATTAAAATTCATTGAACTTGAATTCTGAATGAGTAGTCTTTCTCATTCAGGTAAGCAGTTTGCCTCTGGAAACAAATAGTATACCCACTGTGATAACAAAAATAGACAAATGTCTATGTCTCAGTTCCTGAAACTTAGGCTCAGGAGCCGTATCCTTCATTGTACCTGTTGACTGACATAAATTTTCCTGGTCTATTGTTTATTTAGGTTTTGTATCCCTGCTGTTATAAGTGAACCTAGTCTTTTATTAAGTCTACAGTTTTAATTGTGCTAGGTCTGTTTTGATGTTTCCTAGTCCTCAGTTCCCAGAGTCAGGAAAGAGCATTGGTACCCAGCAGATGACAGAGTGATCACAGATACAAAGCAATCACACAACATTTATTGCAAAGAGAAAGGAGGGAGAGACAGGTCACTTTCTGCAAGTGGAGAAGGCCCAGAAGTCTTAGTACACACTGTCTTTATACATTCACTACATTCACTAGGCAACAAATCTTACCCCGCCTCTTTCTGGGGTAAGATTTGTTGCCTTTTCCCACGTTTGGATGATAGAGAGGTTGGAGTTATATAACAGGTTGCATAACAGGTCAGGGTTATGTAACATTTTTCTTTCTATGCATGCATCTTCCCAGAATCCTTCATGAAAAACCCACTAGGGATCAAAATCAGGTTAGTCAAGGTCACTAGGAGCTCCTCACTTTGCATCCTTGGGCTGGGAAAAAGTCTCCAGCCACAAATATCTGATACTGTGGTTTCTTTCCTGCATTCTGATGGGTTTCTGCTCTCCACCCTTGGCCACACCTACCTGCCTTGCCACCTGTTTGCTGTCTTCCCTAACAATTGGACTGCAAATTTATCATCTTAAACATGGCAAACAACCTTTTTCACAATGCCAGTGCTTTAAAATGGCAGAGTATCATCGTTATGCTAGAATTGACACTTTTTTGGAGAGGTAAGATGAAGATTAAATCTGCAAGCATCTTGTGGTGATCTTGTAATTTAGTTCCAAATCAAACTACTGTGGCCTGGTGTCTTGTTTCAGGCCTGCTTTATCTCGCTGGAGGATTTATATGAAGGCTTTGATGTTTTCTGGCCATCCCTGGAATATAAAATATGGCTAAAGCTTGCTCTCAATACTGCCTATCAGTATTTTGAATCAAGTCTTGCAGATGAGGTAAGTTACGTGATTAAAATATGAATAAATTGAATTTTTATCTACAGTCTTTTTTCTTTTTACAAAATGCATTTTATATTTTTGAGACAAGGATAGAAAGGAAGATTGTGTATCTCATTTTCTAAGATGAGACTGCTAGAATTTTAGCCACTCTCTTTTCCCGACTTCCTACAGGTTTTCAGTCTTCTTGTCACAACCAATTTTCCCAGGCTATTTGCAATCATCCCTTAAAACAGAAAAAAGTAGATTCAGCAAATATTAAATAGGTATATCCTTCCAGAGCCAAGCATAGCATTAATCAGCGAACACTCACTCCATTAGGTGTTAGAGTCTACTCTGCCTTCCTTAACATGAATTTCCTGCCTTCTCAAAATCTTTGTTGAGGTGACCGAGCCTCTTTCACCTTCCCTCCGAAGAGTAGTGGTTCAAATTTGTCCCTGGACTGGTACAGTTTACAATCCCACATTTGTACCCTATTTAATAATTGTTCCAAACCCTGTTATGAGTCAGGAAGTGGGGGAAGTGACAGACCTAAAGTTTATAATATTCCCTGAATTAAGATGCTGGATATAAACATTGAAATTGAAAAATTAGTGTGTCATACAAACCAGTGGTTTTTTTTTTTTTAAAACTATGTGGCAATAATGACTTTTAGAAAAATGTAAGTAGATGGTAAGAAAATTGAAACTCTTGTTTTTACCTTGCCTTCCTGAGAAGTAGGACAAATTGTAGGTCATTATGAAACTCCAGAAGAGAGAATTAGGACCAATGAGGTGAAACTATATGGAGTCAGATTTGACACAATAATAAGGTGAATGCCCTTCACAATTTGTTTTTAATTCACAAGCAACACATTCATTATGTAAATGAGAAAATACAGATACCAGATATTAAAAGATAATAACCTTCTATCCCCGATTTTACTGCTCAGAGAATCTCTATTTAATCCTTTGTTTTGTTT
Organism: Perodicticus potto; assembly: GCA_963574655.1. NCBI lineage: Eukaryota > Metazoa > Chordata > Mammalia > Primates > Lorisidae > Perodicticus > Perodicticus potto. The sequence goes on along the minus strand of CAUYRH010086625.1, from coordinate 10,064 downwards.
CATTCCAGTCTTTTCCCATAAAGAACTAGACAATGAAGACCTTTTAGAACACCCGGGCACTGATAAGATTATGCTGTCTCTTCCCACTCTGAATCACTACCATGTCCAGGCAAACTAAAATAGCTCATGTTTTAGATTTTCTGGTTGCAAAACTCTAGATAAATTTGCTATTTTCTTATGTTTTTGGTGCCTGAGTTGTGCTGATGCCCTCAGCAAGTATTTGTTTGATTTGCCTGTTGGTGACTGCGATTCAACTGGCTTGTGTAATTGTTTAGATGGCCCCTGTCAGGACACTGTCCAGGAGATTCCTACCACTGGACTGGCCTCTAAGCTCCTGTGTTAGAGTGCTGGTCGTGCTGTGACAAAGAACCACAAATGAGGTGTGGCTTAAACAATAGAAATTTATTGTCTCCCAGTCCTGGGGGCTAGAAATCTGAAATCAGGGTGTTGGCAGTGTTAGTTCCTAGGGAGGGGCTGTGAGAGAGAATTGGGTCCAGGCCTTCCTCCTTGGCTTGTAAAATGGCTGCCTTCCCCTTCACATGTCATTCATCCTGTATGCAGATTTGTGTCCAAATTTCCCCTTTTCATAGTCCTTTAAAATAGGGGCCCACCCTTCTCTGGTATGACTTCATCTTAACTAGTTGCATTGGCAATGACCCTGTTTCATATAAGGGCACATTCTGAGATAGTGTGAGTTAGGACTTCAACATGAGAATCTGAGTGGGGAGGACACAATTCAACCTCTGACAACTCCAGTTCTTTTTTTTTTTTTTTGAGACAGGGTCTCACTCTGTAGCCCTGGGTTGAGTGCGGTGGCATCATAGCTCACAGTAACCTCAAACTCTTGGGCTTGAGTGATGACCTGGCCACAGACTCCCAAGTAGCTGGGACTACAGGTGCCCACCATAACGCTCCGCTAACTTTTCTATTTTTAGTAGAGATGGGGGTCTCACTCCTGCTTAGACTGGTCTCAAACTTCTAAGCTCAGGCAACCCACTTGCCTCAGCCTCCAGTTCTAAAGCTGATGATTCTGAGTCTTGAAGTGTAGTTCAGACTTGAAGCCCTGCTTTGTTTTGTGTTTGCTTTGTATTATTTTTTGCTCCCTTGTCAAGCGGGATGTTTGCTTACTGCTGGGTAAAACCTCTTAATCTTTAGGACTCTGGTTCTTGTGCAAACAGAAATCTGCTGAGGCATAGCTGACCACCCTGCTGTGGCTGACTGAGAGCTTACAGATCAGGGTCATGGCACAATGACAACATGAAAGTGTGGATGTCACAAACTCAACAGAGGCCTTTCTGAACCCTAAATAAATTCTGTCTGTTGGTACCAGGGTCCATGTGCCTTCTGATATCTTCAAAGGATCCAGCTAGATCAGTGAATCTGTTTTCTTCTTGATATCATGTGTCAGTATGGTAAGTGGAAAAAAAAAATGTGATTTTATTATAGGACTTAAAGTTCCAGAAGTGTGTGCAGCTCAATCACGCCTATGTGGAGACTTTATCAAGCTATAATGAAATGACTATCAATAATGCGACCATGAAATTTGTTATTATTGTGTATGGCAGTGTAATTGATATGAAGACAGAGGAACCATATCTTGCACCTTGCATTTTACCTAAAACCTGCGAGCAGGTAAGGAATATAATTTCTAGAGTTTTTTGCTTTTTATGTGCCCACAATTGACTTTAAAAGTCAGCCGACCACCTTAAGAGGAAATTTAACCTGGAAAGACCCTGTGGTTCTTAGCTGCCTTAAATAACAGTAAAATGTACCCACGGATTCTGTATGCTCTAGTATAGGTGCCCTACACAAGGGTGTTGTCAAGGGGCAAGGGGGCTGGAATCTGCCAGCTTTCTGCATGCCAAGCCATTTGCCCTGATGTGGAGTAGACACTTCCCAGAGGAAGGATGGGATGTAGTGCAGTTTTCCTAGTTCACATCAAGGCAATGATGTTGTATTCTATGTGGCTCTGGAAGTGTCTGCACTGGCAGATAGGGAGAGAGTTGCATAGGATCCGTATCACTTTGTTGCCACGTTAGGTACAACTTGATAGTAATCCTGGGCCCTGGGCCACATCATTTCATGCTTCTGAAAGGAGGGGTAAGGGAGAACCTAGGATATGATAGGGCATGGGAAAGGTAAAATAAGGTCCCTAATGGGCCAACCCACCTGCTGTTGGCCCACAGGGTGACAGGTGTGTGGGACCCAGGAATGAGGAGGACCAAGAGGCTGGAACAAAAGCTGGACATCTGTCTAATCTGACAGTAGTTTCTCCCCTTTCTCCTGGTTCAGACTGTGAAAAGGCATTCATTAAATGAAACTTCATGTGCAGGAAAAGTTGGTAAACATAAAACGTGAATTTGCCTCTTCAATAACATCCTTAGTTTGTCTTTTTCAGCAATTCAGAGGATGAGAGTAATTTAACTATTTTTAAAAATTGAAAATGAAACCTAAATGAAAATCTGTTTAGGTCTGAAATGATGGGTGGAGGTAAGAGGCGAGGGGGCAACAGGAACAAAACTTACAGTTTAGTGCATTAAGAGACCAGGGTCTGGAGTCAGGCAGACTTGGACTTAACACATGACTCCTGTTCCTACCTGGAGCAAGAGCACATGGGAGCTGCTCAACCTGTCAGACCCTCAGTTTCCTCTGAGGTAAGACAGACCACTGGCAGCAGCTATCTCAAGGGGTTAGTATGAGGATTAAGTGAAGTAATATGTTGTATCTAGAAGTGGGTGCTATAATAATTATTACTTGTTTGACCCTGGCCTTCTGGGAGCCAGATTTTGTGCCATGCAGAACAAAAGCTCTAAGAAAGCTCTAAGGTCCTGCCATCCTGGGAAGGCTGGGCCTTGAGCCCTTGGGCATCAGTGTGGGAGCAAAAGCAACTCGTGGCATGCTGCGGATTCCCTGCTTTCCAAACCGGGACTTTCCCGGCTAGTTCCAAGTGAGGTATAGAAATTTCCTCTCTGGTGTCTGTAAGTATGTGACGATTTGCTGATCTGAGACTTCCTGAAACGTCAGACAGGATTTGAAATAAAAAAGACAGAACTGAGGTTGAAGACTCAGTTCCATGCGTTGGTTTATTTCTTAAATTCTTTGGAAAGGTTGAGAAGCAGCTATCTTAGAGATCAAAGAATGCTTTTTGACTAGTTTTGACTTTTTTTCTTCAGGTTCAGGGAACTTCTGATTTAAGCAAGCTGCTGGTAATCCTAGCATCTGAGCCTGCCAAAACTAGCAATAACACCATGGGTAAGGGATTTCCCTTTAGTGCGAGAAAAACCATGAAGAAGGAGCTTCAATGCATGAAACACTCATTTAATTCTATGAAAGTGATTTGCAAGGGTATCACGTGGGCTTATCATTAGCCCCCTCTTTGGGCCCGTGGGCTTATCATTAGCCCTCTTCTTTGGGCCCACCCTGGCTGCCACATTTTGGGAATCTTACCCGAGACTTGCAGACACTGAAATCCTTTCTCTCCTGTGTCCCTCCCTCCATACATGTGACAGGGAGAGAGCAGCTTCTATGTTACACTCTGTACCTGCCCTGGTAGGCTGGGGCCACATAGTGCTGTTAGGGCAGGGGGAGTCTCTCTCCCAGTGAGCCCTGGTTTGTTCCCTGCAAGGGAATATGGAACCTGATCCATGCCCATTGGTTATTCCAAACCACAGTCACAGCCATAAATGTTTATCAGCACCTAGTTGCATGCGTCACAGTGCTAAGCATTATACAAAGAAGCTTAAGAAGAAGGTCTTGCTCTGCAGAAAACACACCCAACATCTTTCATTTGATGCTCAGAATCCCTGGTTTCTCGAGCCCGATGTCAACATTCTCCCAGCTGTCCCAGCTTGAATACACAGTCATCCTTGCTTTGTAACTTGAATCTGTACCATCCCAGTTGTTTACAATTCACACAATCTACCAGCTTAGATATTTCACAATTATTCATGAATTGGGAATTTGGAGGGAGAACTTAAATGACTTCAAATTCAATGCAAAAGTGAGATTTTATCAATATTTTCTATCTCACTGTTACTCATTTGCATAATTTTTATAAAATGCAGCCCTGCTGTGTGCTGGGAACTATGCCAAGTGCTAGTTGGTGAATAAACCAGACAAGGTTTCTGTCTTCCTGAGGAGGAGAGATAGACATTAAATAAGTAATTAGGCTTTTCCTTTAGCAGCAATTTGAACCTCAGACACTCTTATGTCTCTTTCCATCCCTTGTTCTGGGGTTATATGTGGCAACATGATTTAGGGAACCCCCTCTGCTCCTGGGTCCAGTTGGCTAGCACCCAGATAACCATTTCTCCAGCCCACAAAGTCTTATTCGGTCTGCCGCTCTGCCACTTCCAAACCACTCTGGGGCACAGGAGTTTATGGTTAGGCTGGGAGCTCAAGGCCTACTGTCTGCACCTTTGGGGTACCTGAGGGCTACTGAGGTATAGACTACAAATACTGAGGCCACAGACTATAAGTACTGCTCACAAGCAGGGCACAGGTCCCGACTGTTCCTGGGCTGATAGGTCTCTCTCTATCAGGACCTCAGGAATCATTTTTGGACTGAAGGAGACACTTCATTCTGTATTCCCCAATTTACTTGAGATAAAAATCACAAATGGTACAACCATGAACTGGATCTAGGCAGTATGCTGGGTTTGGCACACGCACACATTTTCTCCTAAAAATTATAAATTAGTTGCCAAGCAGAAACACACAGAATTTTCACATTTAAAAAAGCAGATGTTGGGCGGTGCCTGTGGCTCAAAGGAGTAGGGCACCAGCCCCACATGCTGGAGGTGGTGGGTTCAAATCCAGCCCCGGCCAAAAACCAAAAAAAAAAAAAAAGCAGATGTTGAGGTTTTCATGACTAATGAGGTCTACCAACACTAAGCCCTTGTTCCCGTATGTGATAACACTTAGATAGAGCTGACTAACACCTGGCTTCTATAGAGGGGGTAGATGCTCTCTAGTTTGCCACAGTCTGCACCCCTCCCTCTTGTCTTTATCTAGCCCACTTTAATTGTTTATGGCAGGGTTCCAGTTGTGACTTCTAGCTGGCTACAAATGCTTATCTAAGAGTTGCCTTGGGCCACACATTAAACACACAGTCACTAACAAAAGCTGATAAGCTAAAAAAGGCCCGTGCAGAATTTTTGTGATACTCACCACCACATTGGTAGGCAGCATGGGCCACAGTTGGACACCCCTGGACTGGGATCTGTCTCTTCTCATCTGAGTTTGTCAGCCCTTTTATCAGACTTTAGGGAGCCTATTATAGACCTCTGAGGGAAGAAAGTAAAGTGCTTGTATGAACTTGGGAAGGGAAAAGGGAGGCTTTTGGGGGAGAAAGCAAACTGATATTTCAAAATATTTTTCTGTTGCTTTTGCTCTTAATTCCTAACTCACTTTTTCTGTTGAATCCATGCATTTGGTTACCATTAGCCAACCTTAATCTTCGGGCAACCAAGAGAGAATATAACTGGAAGAGAAAAGATGAGGTATTAAACTTGGCACTTTGATTAGTTTTTTCTTATTGTGATCATTAAACTATTAAACACAGTTAATGCTAATTGTAAGGCCAAGGAGCAAAATGTGGGTGGTGAGAAAAGAGACTCCTAGCTGCGACTCAGTGATTGGACAAATTGAGATCAAGCTTACCTGTGTTACTTAAACATTAAAATTACGGAATAATTTTGAAAGATGTGGTTTGTCCCACCTATATTCTTCCCTCCTCTCGCCCTTCCCCTGATATTTGGTTCAAAGAGGGAAGGATTCATGTCATGCACACATTTGGACCCTGGCGTCTACCTGTGCTTCTCCCGTTGGGGTGGGCATCACCAGGGGAAGTGTGGAGCCACAGGCTGCTCACAGGTATTTTCCTAGAGTATCAATTTTACTTGGGCATTTTTAAAAGGGAAAACCTGACTCTTTTAACTGTCAGTTTCTATAAAACATCTTACTGTAACATAAACTTATTATGGAACTGGGTGACAAATTTGCATACAACGAGAGCCTTCAAAATACTTTGTTATGGGGAGTTACATACATTTTTGCCCCTATCTCCTTTCCTACTTTCCTCAACGATCAGGATCAGGACTAATTTAGAAAAGTTTTGAGAAGTGCTGCAAATCACTCCTAGAGTTGGGAAGCGAAAAGGGGCAAGGACAGAGTAAGAGGGGAGTCTGGAACGTGTGGGGGCAGCCTGCAGGGCTCATGACTCTGGGGGTCTCTGTTAGGGCTCTCCAACAGAGCTCACTAAGGCCAGAGTCCCCTGTGGAGGGGAGGAGCAGATAGCTGACAGGGCAACAGGGTGCTAGGCCAGTGGTTCCAGGAAGCGTAACCGTGTTAAAGACAGGCTTTGGGAACCCCAGCACTAGCCCTCTTCCCAATTGCTAACAGCTGCATGCCCCAAGAAAACAAGACCTGTAAGGGAAAATAATACACTATGTAGGTGCTGCTTTAAGAGAAGTCTCCTGGCCCGCCTAAGGGCCCACTCCCAGGCAGCCACCCTAAGACCCTTCTAACAGAAATTCCGGTCCTGCCGCTGTCATGATAATCACGGTTTGCAGTGTATTTGTCGAGGGAAGGAAAATTGCACTGACCAAGCTTATGGTCAACAGTTCCTTCTTTGTTTGTTTCTTTAGAGAAACTCTAACTCTGTCGCATAGGCTAGAGTGCTGCAGTGAGGCACATGATCATCGTCCACTGTGGCCTGAAACCACTGGGTGCAGGCTGTCCTCCTTCCTCAGCCTCCCCTCACCTAGACCAGGGTGAGGGACAGGTCTTGCTATGTTGCTCAGGCTGCTCTCAAACTTCTGGCTTCAAGCTATCTTCCTGCCTTGGCCTTCCAAACTGGGATTATGAGCAAGAGCCACCATGCCTGGCAGCAGTTCCTTTAAATAAAGTAACTTAGTTCTTTGGGGCAGCCCTCTAGGCTCTTCCTTTTCTTTTAAAGGGATCCTGTTTCATAAATGGGAGTTTAGAATCCAAATAGTCAGCTCCTCTTTTGTTACTATTTTTCAAGGCCTCATTTAAAAAAAAAAATCTCATTCCTTTTAGAAACGTTTCCAGTTACACTGCAATCAGTCTTTGTTCTTTAGAATTGAACTTTCCTAGCATTTCCCTTCTCCTTAAGCACACCTTTGGTAGATTCATTGAATTAACAAGTATCTCTTTACAAGATGAGCTGTAGAGACACACTTGTAATTAATTTGCATCTCTCAAAACCCTTAATAGGCGATCTTTTAGGAGGAATGCTTCTGATAATAAAATGGAAACTTTTAAATAAGTTCTCTGGTTCTTATTTAACAGTTCTCTGGTTCTTATTTAACTTATAAGACAGTTTCCCTGAAATGTTCACAGTCTAATATTTTACTTTTGACTTTTCTTTCATAGTTGGAAACTAGATACCATTTTAGAAAATGGTATTTATGATACAAATACCGTGTGTGGGGACAGGTTAAAGACCAAGCGGGACAGGTTAAAGACCAAGCTCACATCCCAGCTCAAATGCTGAACGATTATCTGACATGAAGTTTACCGAGAAGCTGCTCAAACAATTTACTGCTGCATTTATTTTATAAACAACTGATGGACTGCTGAAAAAAATGTTTTATTTTAAGTAGTTACATTATACTGGAGATGTTAAAAAAAATTTCAGGATAATAAAAGATAGCACAAAACTCACAGCCTACCAAATGAAGCTCTGTTTCCAGGAGAGAGCAAGTTATAACAAAGTACATTATTGAAAATGTTGTACAATTAATGCGTTACTGTCTAAAGCATAAAGTGCTTTTTGTTGTGAAACTGCTATACTTAGTGCCTCCCTATTATTTTTTAGAGTATAGTTGTTTTCCCTTCTCTAATGCAGTAAATATTGAAAAATGGAACTACATTCAACCACTTTAAGTTAATGAAAGCAAAATTTAGGAGAAACTAACATTCTTATGCTGCACAGCACTGTTTGATGTCATTTTTCATTTTAAGAAGTTGAATAAAGTTGAGTTTTATGGCTGTTTATTATTTAGAATCCATTATTTCTTTTCATCTCTACAAGACTTTGAAAGAATACATGATAATGAAGGTGAGAATAGAAGGAAATCATATTATCTTTGTTAAGCAACACATAACTACATTTAAAAAATTTTTTTTTTTGAGACAGAATCTCACTTTATTGCCCTTGGTAAAGTACATGGCATCATAGCTCACAGCAATCTCAAACTCTTGGGATCAAGCAATCCTCTTGCAGCTCAGCCTCCCAAGGAGCTGGGACTACTGGTGCCAGACTATTTTTATTTATCTATTTTTTTTAGAGACGGGGTCTTGCTGTTGCTTAAGCTGTTCTGAAACTCATGAGCTCAAGTGATCTGCTTGCCTCAGCCTCCCAGAGTGCTGGGATTACAGGTGTGAGCCACTGTGCCCAGCCATGTAACTATATTTTAAAATGTACATAGGATTGCTTCTACTTTGGAAATGGTATTCATTATGTAGTATTTTACAGTTGGAAAAGAATACTTGCACAAGTTCTCATAGCTTCATGGCTCCTTTGTGACAGATCAGAATTCAATTTGAGGTCGTGACTCCTTTTCCTTGGGTTCTTCAGTAGTTTTATACTGACATCCTCTATGCAGGTGTAGATAAAGCTGAACAAAATGCCAGGGCTGAAGGATTGGGAGGCGGGGCAAGAGATTTATTGAGGTGGGGGAAAAAGTTAATGAATTCAAGAATTCACAGCTTCAATGGTAAATGTTGCACTGGTCTGTAAACATACGACTCAAGTTTAAGTAATGTTGGAGACTTAAAACTTCAAACTGTCACTATAAAGAAAGTTGAAGCCAGACTCTCCAGGAGACAAAGAACAAAATAGGGCAATATCAAAGAGAACAGTGAGAAACCTGACAGAGAAGGGAAGTGACAGAAGATAGAAAAGCAAGGGAACTGTCTGAGGTGTGCTAGGACAGATGACATTAGTTTTATAAGGACAAAACACATTGAACTGAGGACGAGTGAAAGCAAGAGGCCAACTCTTTGTCTTTTAGACCAGCTTTCCCTAGACTATTGCATAACCTGGAATTCCCATCTGCATGCTCAACCTTCGTGTCACCTTCAAGGACACTAAGGTTTAATGACATCATGGTGTATGTTTGACATTATTCCATTCACAGAGGGTTTCATGCAAAGCACTGTATCAGATGCTATGGACTGAGTTTTTGTCTCCCCCAAATTTATGAAGCCTAACTCCCAACGTCTTTGTATTTGGATGGGCCTTTGGGAGGTAAGTAGGTCATGAGGGTGGACCCCTCATGAATGGGGTTAGTGCCCTTATAAGAGACATGAGATGATCTCTCTTGGCCACGTGAGGATATAGTGAGAAGGCAGCTAACTCTAAGCCAGAAAATAGGTCCTCACGAAATGCTGATTTATACTAGTACCTTAATTTTGGACTTCCCAGCTTCTGGAATTGTGATAAATGTATATTTATTGTTTAGACCACCAGTCTATGGTATTTTTGCTATAGTAGCCCCAGCAGACTAAGACATCATGAATGAGACACCTTTTTTAAATCATAGGACTTATTAGCACAGTGTAATTAAAGTCTGAGAGACTATCACTTCAGAGTAGCAAAAGCAAAACGCGACTCTGCCCCGGACCCGGGAGGCTCCCGAGGCCGCAGCCGCTTCTGCAGGCACCGGTGGGGGTCGGGGGGAACCAGGCTGTGCCACCGCGGACGCGCACCATCCGCTCCGGCTTTTCCCCCCTCCAGGTCTCCTCGACCTTTCCTGAGAACTGCAACCCGACTTTGGAGGGAAGAAAGACTCAAGAGCAGATGCTTGAACTGAAATAACTTTATTTTGGGGGGTATACTTGTCTGACAGCCTTTAGCGCAGGGCTCTCCTTCCCTTCCACCCCTCCCCCTCCGCCGCCAGTACCAATCCAACTCTTTTTCTCTTCGTTTTTCCTCCTTTTCTCTTTTCTCTCCCGGTCGCCGCTACCCCCGCGTCCTTCCCCAACGTCGCCGCGCGGGGCGCCGAGCCAGACTATGGGTCCCAGGTGGGGGCTGA
>CAUYRH010086624.1:0-20471 GCA_963574655.1 Perodicticus potto | reverse complement strand
CTGAGGCTAAAGGCCTAAAGGAGAAGACGGGGAAAGACCGGGAGAGGAACAGAGAGAGCTTCTCTCTCCCCACTTGAGTTCTCTCCCTCTACCAGGAGCGTTAGTGTTTTCTGTATTCTTTTCTGTAAATCAATTCTGTCTTACCACTGAGGGGTGGGGGTGGGGGAATAATGTAATGAAGAATAATAAAATACATGTATTTAAAAATATAAATAACATTAATAATAATAGTAGCTAATATTTGCTGAATGATACGAGCCAAATGCTGTTGTAAGCACTTGACATATAATAATATTCACTCATTTACACAGCACATTCAGTAAGCCTTCTTAGCATATGTCACACTCTGAATCTTGGTCTCAAATGTTGCTCCCTAGACTATAAAATATCCTCCACTCCAAAGCATTTCAATTTTCTCAATTTCATGTTCAAGTCCTACACGAGGTGCCCCCATCCTGGCAGACCAGATAGCCCTAGCAACTGTCTTTCATTATTAGGTCAATATTGAGTAATACAAAAATTCATTAGAGGATATTACAGAACGCCAGTCAGAACACATTTTATTTGGAAATGATGTTGTTTATATGTAGTACATTTCAAATTTTGACAATAGGAAATGACCATCAAAAAGTGTCACACTCTCCACAGGGTCAGTTCCAGACTTCTTAATGATTTATGCCAGTCATAACAGGATCCGGTCTGTACCTTCTAATCACTCTCATCTCTGGCTCTTCCCCACCTCTTTGAACATGTTCCTTCTCTCTGAATCAAACGAACTCTTGACAAACATACCACTTGGCAAATTCTTACGCATCTGTGAAAGTCCAGCTTATCTGCTGCCTCTGCAGTACGCTTCCTCAAACTGACTAACATCATCCTTCGGCATATTGCTTCTGTGCCCTGTGTGAGCTTCTGTCCTTAAGCTGTCTACTCCTCATTGTCCCCTAAGCTGGGGTCCTTAATAGTTTCTCTAGACTTTAGCATGGTAACATGTCTGCGGCGCTCCTTAAAGCCTTATTAGATAAATGAGGGAATGAATAAGAGGATTCATTACTAGATAATAATGAACTTTTTCTCTTACTATTGTTGGAATGAGTGCTAACAATGTATTTTCCCAGATAGAGTATAATGAACAACCTCCTTCAGCCCCAACATTGTTCCACAAGAATTCTGCCATGGGAGCTTTCAGTTCCCTCTTCCTGACCCTCTCTTAACAATATAAGGCTACACCAGGTCATATTTTTGTCATGAAAAAGGGTTTGAAAAAGAAGAAATAAAAGCAAATATGTCCCCAAGAACATTTTGTGGATACCTTCTCTATCCTCTGCCACAACCCTGACATAGGCCAGTGTTGGGTTTAATCCTGAGACACTCCACTCGATACAGTTTATCCCCCAAACTAGGAAGGACCGGGCTAAAAGGGCAGATTTCTCTTTCAATGCATTTATCACATTATTGCAACATATTTGCAAATACCAAAAAATCCAGGAAGAAACTATAGTAAACACTCTGAAACATCTGAAGTGATTTTAGCTATTATAACTTCAATAAACCTGAAATGGGGACTGTTAAAGGTCAGGCTATTTGCCTCATGTGAAATGCATTAATAATATCTTTATGACAATTTTAAGAATCAGATGTTAATATGTCAAGTTTTTTCCAGACTTTTAAACCTTCATTCCTTATCTTATCCTTGCACTCTTTATAACGCCGGATTGGCTTCCTAACAACACTGGTCTTGACACTTCCTGGATCAAAAGATTTTCGTAGAACCTCATTCTTATGAAATAATGTACAAGCATATTTATGGAATTCTTGAGGGCTTCCAGGTTTACTTCAACTCATGTTCCCTATTTTATATTCCACCTGGCTCTTATGTGTACCCTATTTTTCCAAATAAATCCCCTCAATATGCCTAATGCTCTTTGTTTTCTGTCTGGGATGGCTGACCTCTGAACCCCCTAATTGTGTTCTATCTTCTCTTGTTGTATATATTACATATTTTCGTATTTAACAGTCCTGGGTGAGTGCATGAGTATGCAAGTGCATGCAATGTTGATCAAATGTTGCCTTTTTGCAGCCGTAGTTTCCTGCTTAGATCCTCCACTATTCAGAACACTATAAATAGTAAGTACTCAGTAAGAGTGCCTTGTATCAAAGAGACCATGATTATATTTCCTAATGAAACCTCCATTCACCATTCTGATCAGACAAAGATTTTATATTTTAGTCTCACAGGTCACTTTCCAAACATCAGTTGTCTTTCCTATTGCTTTCTCCCCGCTGGTCAGTGGAAGGTTGCAGTAACTACTTGACTGAAGAGTCCCCTCTGTCTTGGAGAGTAGCTCCATCTCCTGGCAGTGCGTCTCCATTGTGCTGCTCTCCCCACAATGTGGGCATCCAACCCTCACCAAGGAGCCATTATTTGCACATATTTGTATAATTTCATCCATATGAAACTATCACAAACTATGCTCACAGTTTGCAAACAATACATGTATATTCTGGTTAGATACTTTCTGCTCCAGAAACTTTTAAATCATGGCCATTTTAGAAATGGTTCATAGAATGGATTGTAAATTCAACTGTGGCAGTCATTTACTCCCTAAATTCACAGTGGCACATTTGCATATTTGAAAGTCAGATTCACTCCTACAGAGCGAGGTATATTCGTGAAAATGAAGGCTTATATTCCACTCTCTTGAATCCCCTGAGAGAGGCTTAAGTGTTACACTTTCCTTTCCAAAATGTGATTTATGACCTTAAAATACACTTGCTGAATTCTCCTCTGGAACAGTGCTTGTTGCTTTTAAGATAGAACTCATCTTTTCGTAAAGACTGTGTGTGTATCATGCACGTATGTGTGATTGGGTTTGTTTGGGAAAACCATTTAAAAGGGGTTTTGGATATGCAAATGTAGTCAATCCTACTCCAGAAAGGAAAATTTTTTCCATTTATTGAAATATTAGATATTCTCATAGTATCTTGTGAGTTTAGGCATCTGGACTGAAATTTTTAGGGAAAGACTGATGAAAAGGAATGTGAATATGGAGGGGAAATAAGTCCTGGCAGTGGCACATGTGGGGCTCAGGAGAGTAATGGCAGGTCCCTGGAGGAGAAAGGTGGCGTGCGGATTCTGGAAACTATTATGTCTACTATGTGGGAAAAGCATGGGTGGTGGGATACAGGACAGGTGACGCCCCAGCCGCAGGAGGCTCCAGGAACCGAAGGGCCAGACAAATGCTTGGGAGGCACCAGTGACTTAGGTCTCCCTTCCCCTGCACTTGCCACTACACAGGAAACACCCCCATTCCTAGGCCTGGTCAATTTCATGTACGTTTCCTAGGCCTGGTCAACTTCCTGTAAGTTTCCTAGGCCCAGACTTGAAAGGGATTGTAGCCATTCATTTGCTATGGAGTCCCCGCTAAATGTAACTACAGAGGACACATGCAACCATGTATATACCCCTGGACAAAAGAGGCAGGAGAGAGACAGAGAGGGAGAGAGAGCTTTTTCCCTACCTGGGTTCTCTCTGCCAGGAGCTCTGGTGTTTTTGTATTCTTTCCTATAAGTAAATCCTGTCTTACCACTGATCTGTGGTCCATGGGTTCATTCTTCCAATCACTCAGACCAAGAACCTACTGAAGACGAAACTCCGGTATCAGTGGGACTCCACGCCTCCTCCTTCAGTCTATATTGTTATGTGTATTGTTCTCGGGCCTTTGGGGAAAGTTTTGTTAAAAAATAAACTCTTAAGGGATTATGGAAGAGTGTATTCCCACATTTAAGAGAGCTCCAGTGTCCTGGAAGAGTAATTTTGAGCCAGTGAGCAGTCATCTGCTCAGAAGTCCAGAGAAGCAGCTTGAACTAAAAGACACCAAGTGACATGCAGAAAGCACCTGCAGGAAAAGAAAACATTGGTGAATGTTAACCAAGAAATATGTGGGAGAAAGAAGCTAAGTTTAAGACAGTTTTTGCTGTAAATCAAGCAGGATAGGAAAAGGAAAAGTACTGTTACTTGCATTTTAAAAAGAAGACGGGCACAGCAGTCTGCAGAATTCGAAGATATTAAGTTCTTTAAAAACTCGGACATAAACAAAATGATTCACAAAGTGAGAATTCATAGTCAGTAATACTTTTTCATTAATATTTATTTTCAGCGGTTTCTCATTATTCAGAGAACTTCCATTTGGCTTCTAGTTTCCAGCCATGGATAATTAATGCCATATCCAATATATATTTTTTTCACTTCTTGTTAGATAGAAGTAATAGTTCAAAGGAAATCAAATACAACCAGCCAATAACCCAAAACCCCATCTCTTTTTTCTCTATAAAGATGTCTTTGCCTGCTACACTGGAAAAGAAACATCCCTTAATTAACTGGCAATATTAAAAAGTAGAAATAGTCAAATAGAAAAAGTAAAATAGAAATAGTCTAAGATAATGTAGACAGTAATGAATTCTGAAAAAAATATCAACAGATAATTCCATAATCATAATTAAAAAATTGGACCATAGGTAAATGGTAAGTAATTTTAATAATAGAAAGGGATGGTGTTCTATTTTCATTTTTAACCAATTAAATATTTTATATTTTCACTAACTTTATTGAGGATCCATAACTCTGACATTTCTCTGACATCTTACATCTGACTCATTTTAAATTAATAATCCGTTTTGGGGGAGCAAATATTTTTACCTACCACTCATACAAAGCCAAAAAAAGTAGCAAAGAATTCACCTTTTATCTTTTAGTTTAATTTTATTCAACTGTTACTTTGTGCTGATACATATTCTGGGGAAAAATACATATTACAACAGCATCCTATCCACTTCCCACTGGTATCTTTACTACCTCCGGGCATTCCTCATACGTATAAAAAAAATCATTTGTATTCACACATTTCAAAGCATCTTGTACGTCAAACACCTGTCTTTCTGAACTTTATTGCCAACATAATGGACACATATTGTTATTGCCTAGCTATTCATACCTTTCCCTCCTTCTTATTCCGTAACAGAAATTTCTCTTTCCTTTTTAAAACCCATTTCATTTGAATCATGTGAGTCTGGTTACTCCCAGTGAAATACAGAGGAGGGAATGTGATTCAGGCTTGCCCTGGGCTTCCCCATCCTCCAGGAATCTCCAGGACATGGTCAACCATGACTGGTACAGGAATATACACAAGACTCAAGACAAGAAGTGTCTTCCTTAGAGCATTTCTCCTGGGGCCACCTGAAAAGACCTATTCTCCTGGGGATTAATCAGCTAGTGGGATATGAAGTGGGGCTTTGGTGAACCATTTGCCTTACCGTGTAGAATGGGGCTGTTCAAGAGATAAAGAATGAGAGTGGATGCTGAGGATCCTCATGGGAGCCCCTGGGTCTGGCTGCGGCTGAAACTTCAGCACTTTCAGACTTCTTGGCACATGAACCAATATATTCCCTGTGTGAAAAAGCTATTTTGAGTTGGGTTTCTGTCATTTACAATTAAAAGGCTCCTGACTAACAAATGTATGCTTGAATTGCACGGTCTACAATGCTCCAGCCCTGTCAGGATCCCATTAGTTTCTTTTAAAACACTATCCCTCTGAGATTTGCTTGAGCAGACTACCTACCCATTCCCGTTTGTCCCATGCTATGTTCTCCTGGTTGGACCTCTACCTGCGAGCTGCTCTAATTAATGAACTAGTCTGTCTGCAGAGCCTGGGCCTGCCCACAGTAGATGTTGGTAGGTCATGAACAATGCCAACCATGCCTGGTGATGATATTCCCCATAGAATGGAGTAACAGAGGCAAAATGCACTGAATTCCTATTGATTGGTTTGCTGAATTGATTGAAATTAATCATAATGGACTTGTAACACAGCATTGGGAGAGAGTCAGTAGGTGGTGTGTATAACATAAGAATAGTCATACCTGGCTCGGCACCCATAGCACAATGGTTACAGCACTGGCCACATACACCGAGGCTGGCAGGTTCGAATCCAGCCCGGGCCAGCTAAAAGAATAATGACAACTGCAACAAAAAATAGCCAGGCGTTGTGGTGGGTGCCTGTAGAACCAGCTACTTGGAAGACTGAGGCAACAAAATGGCTTAAGCCCAAGAGTTTGAGGTTGCTATGAGCTGTGACGCCATGATACTCTACCAAGGGTGGCATAATGAGACTGTATATAAAAAAATAAAATAGTCATACCCTTCATCCTCCAGCACCAGATTAGAACACAAAATAGAAACCCTGAGTATGATGGAGACTGTCTCAGCAGTGATGTGAGATTGTCTTTGCCTTTTCTTTTAGCTTGTACTCTTAGCATTCGACAACAGAGCTCTTAGATAACAGCTTTATCTTTAGGACATTTCTCTTTGGAATAGTCCACACATTCTCTTAAAATAGTACTCATATCACTCTGATAACTAAGTTTTGGCAATTTACACATGCTTAATATCTTCTTTTATATGACTGCCTTATGTAAGAGAAGTGATTGCTTATAAGTATACATGTTTTAATTTCTGTCTTGGTATTGAAACTAAAAGGAATTATCTTATTAGTTGGGGGAAAATGGAGACTACGCTTCTAGTCTGTTTTTGTTATGTTACGTGGACAAGGCCCAACATAAAAGCACATATGAATATATATGCATATATACAAATACATATATGAAATGCATGCTTTCTTTAGCATTTTCATGTACCTATGGTGGTGACTTTTGATTTTTTTTTTTTTTTGAGACAGAGTCTCACTCAGTTGCCCTGGGGTTGAGTGCTGTGGTGTCATGGCTCACAGCAACCTCAACCTCTTGGACCCAAGTGATCCTCCTGTCTCAGCCTTTCAAGTAGGTGGGACTACAGGAACTCTCCATAATGTCCGCCTAGTTTTCTATTTTTAGTAGAGATGAGGTCTTGCTCTTGCTCAGGCTGGTCATCAACTCCGGAGCTCAAGCAATCTGCCTGCCTTGGTCTCCAAGAGAAAGCTAGGATTACAGGCGTGAGCCACCATGTCTGGCCTGATTTTTGACTATTTTTGAATGCCAACCATCTTTTGCGTGGCTGCAAACACTTTGATGTTCCCAAGCAGCACTGCTAACAATGTTGGAGGTACAACCTCAAGTATCTTCTTGAAAATCATTTGACTTTACTTTGATTCCTCTTTACTCTCTCTGAAAGGCTAGGGATATATTTGGCCCTTCACAAAATGCCATGAAAATGATTTGGGTGCTCTATGTACAGTTACAAAAATATAAATTAATAACATTGTTCATCTCTCTTTTTTCTTCAGACTAAGAGGGATATGTATTTCTATCATCTACTGCTCAGTTATTAATAGATTCTTAGGGATACACTTGTAACTGCACTCACCACTTGTTCTTTTAATTAGGGAAAGGTGTGGGTTTCTGAAGTTTGCATGGGCAAAGTCTCTGTCCATACTAGCATCAAATAAGAAAATAGAAATCACTCTAAGTATGTAAACTAGCAAAAATTGAATCTGGGAAAGGACGACATAATGAATAAAATGAAAATCTAAACAGGATGTGTTGAGCCAACCTAGAGTAGCAGAAAATATCCACCCTCCATAGGCCGAAGTGAAAGAGGGAAAAGACATCTACTAGTCTTAGTATCTAGAGATGGGTCTACTGGAAAAAGCTACAATCATGAAGGACCTGAGGAACAGAAAATGGAGACCCAGAGAAAAGCTCACTTTTCTCAGGAATGCAAGAGGGCAGAGAAGTCTCCTTTGATCCGCCCACCAGCCTCCAGGCTACTCTTTGCCCAGACTCAACTAGAAGACAGCTCTCTCCACCTGGGAAATTTAGCCTACAAGAATCTTCACAGGCTGAGAACCAATGAGTGCACCCCCATCACCTCTCTGATACCAAAACTAATTCTGTCTATAAATCGGCGATAATACACATCTCTCAGTATTGCCAGATTAAATAAAATAATGTAACCAAAGTGTTTGAAATAGTAGTCACTCAAAAAGTTTTTGTTTCTTTCTTCCAAGTTTTAAATAGCTTTGCTTTAGACACCTACTTGTCTATTATTAACTTTCGTCGTTGCATTCAATTATTTACTCAAAACACCAACTACAAAATTTGTATGCCTGCAACATCTGTGGTATGGTGAATAAGTTATAGTTCCTGCATTCATGACAGAATAGTAGGTAAGACAGACCATACAAAGCAAACAATGCAATAATTAAATGCTAAGAGAAAATAATAATTATGTGATAAGATTGTGTTGTGATAGAGCTGAAGAGGAGGGGGTGAGAGGAAATAGAGGAACCTATATCCCCAGGTCTCCAGGGGAAATAACAAGACTCCAAGGTTGACAAAGAAGCTTCTTTATTGAGCTAGGAAAGTGGCAATAGGTGGAGAAAATGGTCTGTGGGTAAGTCTAAGGTAAGAAGGAGTTCTTTTTTTCTGTCTTGTAGAAACTTAAACGAACAGATTGAATGAGAGATTCAAGTGAAGAAGGCTTTCTATGAGGAAGAACAGGAGATGCAAATAGATTAACAGGGTTATGTGGTAACAGGGCAGGCTATTTACTCTCTGCAAGGCTTAGGTAAATCCAAAATCACACTCAGCTAAAATTGCTTTGGAATTCTTAAAGAAGAGAATCTTTGCAAACATAAAAGCCACTAATTAATCTTGCATGTGTCTTTTGGACCTCGAGCTCTGGTTTATCTTTCCCTGAGGAGAGGATAAAGGGTGAGATCACACTTGTGCATATTTGAAGGGCCAGGAGAAAACTTCTAAATATGGATCAAAAATGTTTTCACATAGTAAGTGAGAAAATCTCATGAATGTTATGTCAATCAGGTTGATAAAAATATCTGACTGGGCGGCACCTCTGGCTCAAAGGATAGGGCGCCGACCCCATATGCCGGAGGTGGCGGGTTCAAGCCCAGCCCTGGCCAAAAACTGCAAAAAAAAAAAAAAAAAAATCTCAGATTGTATGTGAAACCCACACACTGTACCCCATGATTGAATTATTGTACACAGCTATGATTCAATAAAAAAAAAAAGAAAAGAAAAAAGCATAAATTCAAGGGATCTCTCTTGCTCTTTCCTTCCTGCTCTCTCTCTATTTCTCTCTTACTCCATTTTCTTCAAGTGGACATAGGCAAATTCCAGTAAATTAAGTAGATGTTTGCTACACCAATGCCATGTCTCCTCATGGTTTACGGGGTTGATCAGGCCAAGCCCAGATGAGAAGATTTGTCTCCAGAAACTCCCAGAGCACCTATGATGCAGTTATCTGCATGCTCCCCAACTTAGTACTCTTTCCCATACACACACCTCCACACACACAGATACACAAAGAGTATGAGGTTTATGCTTCCTACCCCAATTTTATTACTTACCTAATACCATTCCTCAGGGAAGTTCTCAGGTGCATAGCAGTGGTGACAAGGGGCGTTGCTAATATGTCCATTTCCAGATTACTCTGTTGCCCAGTCAGTTAACACTTGGCTGAAATTTCCTTCAGCCCTGGAAGCTGTTATGTTTGCATCAAAGAGAATTGTTTTATATCTTCATAAATCTCTCTGCACTGGCAGTCATCTACTTGTTCTATGATTAGATCACTCTATGCCAGATAAAACAGACAAATGTCACGATGCCGACTGAAAAGATCAAACATTACAATGTGCAAAACTGACACGTTAAATTGTGCCAATTAAAATGTCCACATGTCAAAATATAAATTCCAAAAAGCTAAAGCACTGTTTTCATGCAAATATTTGGTGAATACGTGCCAAATACGCATTCAACTCATTAACGTGGGGAACTAACCAGGTGTGTAAAGTTGACTCAGAGGATCAAAGGAGAGATCGGTCAGTGGAAATACAGAATGAGTGGAAGTCTAATCATTGCTAAAAAGTATACCAAGAAAAGATGGAAAACTGAGGTGCAAAACCGGCTAAACTCCTACATGACAATAAAATCATAATTATTGATATTATATTTTCTACTGAAAAAAAGTCATTTGTTTTACCAGTGAACAAAACATTGTTTGTGTTATATCTGTTTAACCTGAGTTAACATTATGATCAAAATTTGTAGAATCTGGGGCTGGGCATGGTGGCTCATACCTATAATCCTAGCACTCTGGGAGTCTGAGGCTGGTGGCTAGCCTGAGCTCACAGGTTCGAGACCAGCCAGAGTGAACCTTGTCACTAAAAATAGCCATGCATTGTGGCGGGGGCCTGTAGTCCCAGCTACTCAGGAGGCTAAGGAAAGAGAATCATTTGAGCCCAAGAGTTTGAGGTTGCTGTGAACCATGGCACCATGACTCTATTATAGGCCACAAAGTGAGACTCTGTCTCGGAAAAAAAAAAAAATTATAGAATCTAAAACTTATCAATAATAAATTTAAGTCAAACAAAAATTGCATTTCCCTAAAATTTTACTGGCCAATATAAAGAGGCATTAGCCACATGTGGCTATTAACCCTTGAAATGTGGCAAACCCATACTGAGATATACTAAAAGTATAAAGCATACACTGGACTTCAAAGACACAGTATGAAAAAAAGAAGGAATGGAATCTGGCCCCATTAATACATTATTTTACATTGATTATATGTCAAAATGACATATTGTTTTTGCATTTTGGGTTAAATAAAATATATCATTGAAATTAATTTCAATCCTGTTTCTTTTTAAATTTTTTAACTATGGCTACAAGAAAGTTTAAATTACATATAAGACTGTCATTGTATTTCCATTAGGCGCACCTGGTGGGCAGTGTTCTTGTACAACTTGAAAAGAACCTATCTGCCTTGTTGTTAAATTTTGGTAGTCTTTATTATCAAAAATTAATAAAATTGTTACAAAAATTTATTCATGATGAACAAAAGATTTACATATAAGGCATAAAACAATAAAAATCCTTGAAGAAACTGTGGGGAAAAAAACTTAAAGATATGGGTCTGGGGAAGGATTTTATGAAGAAGACTTCTGTGGCAATTTCAACAACAACAGAAACAAACAAATGGGACTTAATTAAACTGAAAAGCTTCTGTACAGCTAAGGAAACAAGCAAAGCAAATAGACAACCATCAAAATGGGAAAAGATATTTACATATTATGAATCATACAAAAGCTTGACAACTACCATCCACAGAAAACTCAGTCAACAACAACAAAAAAGACCTAACAATTCCATATATCACTGGGCAAGAGACATGAATAGAACCTTCTCTAAAAAGGACAGACGAATGGCTAACAAACATATTCAAAAAATGCTCATCATCCTTAATCATCAAAGAACTGCAAATCAAAACCACCCCAAGATATCACCTAATCCCAGTGAGAATTTTCCACGTCACTAATTCTCAAAGCTGCAGATGCTGGTGTGGATGTGGAGAGAAGAGAACACTTACACTGCTGGTGGGACTGCAAACTAATACAACTGTTTTGGAAGGCAGTATGAAGAATTCTCAAAGAACTCAAGCTAGACCTCCCATTTGATCCTGCAATCCCATTACTGGGCATCTACCCAGAAGGAAAAAAAATCGTTTTATCATAAGGACACTTGCACTAGGCTGTTTATTGCAGCTCAATTTACAATCACCAAAATGTGGAAACAGCCTAAATGCCTACCAACCCAGGAATGGATTAACAAACTGTGGTATATGTACACCATGGAATACTATTCAGCCATTAAAACAAATGGAGACTCTATAGCCTTTGTATTAACCTGGATGGAAGTGGAACACATTATTCTTAGTAAAGCATCACAAGAATGGAGAAGCATGAATCCCATGTACTCAATTTTGATATGAGGACAATTAATGACACGGTGGGGGTTGGGAAAGGGGAGAGCAGAGATAGAATGAGGGAGAGGTGGGGAAAGGAAGAGCATAGCGAGGGAAGGAGCGAGGGGGGTGGGGTCTTGGTGTGTGCCACACCTTTTGGGGGCAAAACACAATTCTAAGAGGGACTTTGCCTAACAAATGCAATCAGTGTAACCTGCTTTCTTGTACCCTCAATGAATCCCCAACAATTAAAAAAAAAAAAAGAAAAAAAGCACAGGCCATCCATATATTGTCTGCAGGAAACACACCTAACCTTGAATGATAAAACAAGACTCTGGGTGAAGGGTTGGAAAGCCATATTTCAGGCACATGGAATTCAGGAGAAAGGAGAGTCACAATCTTATTTTCAGATACATGTGGATTTAAAGCAACTAAAGTTAAGAAAGACAAAGATGGTCACTTTATACTGGTCAAGGGAAAAATACAAGAGGACATTTGAATTCTAAGTATTTATGCACCCAACTTAAATGCTCTCATGTTTATGAAACAAACCCTAATTGATGAGCAGTATGATGTCCTCTAACCCCATAATAGGTAGGGACTTTAACACCCTTCTGATAAAATTGGAAGAGATCTTCCAAACAGAAACTAAACAAAAAAGTAAGGGACTTAAATGTCACTCTAGAACAAATGGGCTTAATAGACACACACAGAACATAGTCTCCCAAAGCTAAGGAATATATGTTTTTCTCATCAGCCCATTGAACATACTCCAAAATGAGTCATTTCCTAGGACACAAATCAAACCTCAACAAAATTAAAAGAATTGAAGTTACATTTTGTATCTTTTCAAACTACGAGGCAATAAATGTGGAACTCAACTCCAACAAAAATTTTCATCTCTATAGAAAAGCATGGAAACTAAACTCAAATGATTTTAGTCAGTTTAATTCTTAGAGCATTACTAATATCTGGGCTCTTGTTCTCTGATCTCTTAGTCTCATTGGAAAACATGAATAGGGCCAAATCTAGTCTGTATACACAGTTGGGGTGCATTTTTGGAGAGAAATGCTGAAATTACTAGATTCTAATTTAGAGCTGCTGGAAAACATGCCTATCCTATTTCCAGTGAAATATTATTAACCTTGAATACAGCAATTTTACCCTGGAAGAGGCAATAGGCATTTCTACATTTATTGCCCTTAAGTGCCTCTGAGGAAAGTATGTCTCTATGTTTATTATTTGAGAATATAATTAAATTTTCCCCAGAAGTTATTATCTTTATTTTTCAATGGCCACCTAATTATATAAGTCTTCTTGAAAATATAGCCCTGGTGCATATTGACTATTAATGTCTGGATGTGTGTGGAAATGGGAGAGCTTCATGGAGAATTGTCTCTCAAAAGCTAGAAGTTAAACTCTATTCTGTAAACTAGATGTTTTTAGTCACTGATTTTCATTGTTTTTTTTTTTGGGTGGGGTTAAGAGGGATCCTTAGAGCTTACTTTAGCCATCTGTCAACAAACTTTCTGCTATGATATTCCAGTGTACAGAAAATTATTAAATAAGAGAGTTGGTTAGGGGCATACTAATTGCAAAAAGTCATGAGGACAGATAAGGAAAAGGTAAAATGTAATAAATAATATACAAAATTAAAATGTAAGTTCCTGCAGATATTTATTATAGCAGAAAAGTGTATAGATCAGTCATTCCTGAGATAATTACTACTCCATGTCTAAAAATACTTATATAAAAAATGATTATTTAAAGAATTCTTTTCCATTATGGAGAAAATACATGTATGTGGAACAACAAATTCTCCTATGATTAAAAAAACTAGATTTTACAGTGCATGTGTTTTATAAAATCACAATAGCTGCACTTATATAAATGAACAGTTACAGTAAAATGAACACATCTATTCATGTCTTTGCTCATATAATTTTAGTATTTGTTTTCATTTTTAATACTTGTGAAAAAATTTAAAAATGTTTGGTTGCTTACTCATATTCTGAAGTATAGTGGCATGTAGTGGTTGTCACCATACAGTCTTGCAACACATGACATTTGGTCAACAATGGACTATTTGTATAATGGTGGTCCCATAAAATTATACCATAATTTTACTGTACCTTTTTTATAGTTAGACATTTTCAGATGCACAAGTACTTACCATTATTTTACAAAGTGCCTACAGTATTAAATACAGTGACTTCCTGCATAGGTTTATAGACTAGGAGCAACAGGCTAGACCATCTGGGCCAGGCTGTGTAGTCAACTAAACCATGTAGGTTTGTGTTAGTACACTGTATGATGTTTGTACAAGGATGAAATTGTAGAATTTCTCAGAACATATTCTCATCATTAAATGATGCATGTAAACCTTGCATACAATTTTTGGAATTCATTGAGTCTGGACCCTAGACATGTTTAAGGGGAAAAATGTTAATTTTATTCTTTTTATTTGGTTCAGTGTAATATTATCATGAAACTCAGGAGCCATTCCAGTTAGTAGCCATTTTCAAATATTTTTGCTTCATTAAATAATTTATTCAACAGATATTTAATAAGCTTCTACCAAATTCCAGGTATTCTGCTATCCTCTGGGGATAACAGTGGTAAACAAAAGTACATGTAGTCTCTGTCTTCAGGGATTTTATAGTTGGACTAGCAAAAATGCATCACAGAAACAAATGTTAGGAAGAAGAGGTACTTAGGGTTTTGAGAATTTAAATAAAGGAATTTGACCTAGTTATGGAGATCAGAGAAGGAAGGCTCTTCTTTAGAATTGAGGTTTTAGCTAGATCTCAAGGAAAACATAAAATAGAGGAAGAAGTAAGAAAAACATATTCCAGGAAGGGGCAACATCAAAGGCCTTGTGGTGGCAAGGGGCATAGGATAGTCAAAGGAATATAGCTTAGACATTCCTTGACATACATATACATAAGGAGGTGTGCAAAATTACTTTGTAAAACCAACACCTTATTATGAAATAAAGATGCATTTGGACAACCTCAGTCTTCTAGGGTACATGCTCAGGGAAACTTATCAGAAAAGTAAAAATTTAAAAAGCTACTTTTGTTTTCTTCTAACTCAATGATAAATGACAGAAGGTATTTTGGATTATGATAGAAATATATATTAGTGTATAGGCTTAAGCAAAAGAGGATTGTTTTTCATGATAACCAATAAAGCATAATATTAGCAAGGCTTCAGTCACTGAAACTAAGACAAAAGATACAACTTTATTGGTAAGCCCCTTTGTGTCAGTGCTTATTGTTGAAATCTTTCTGAACTGTATTAGCCCAATTCCTCATCTCTTTTAACTTTTATACCTAATACTTGAGTACAAATAACAGATTATTGGGGTGGAGGTTCTTTTAAGACATAAAATAAGATATCAAATATATTTCCCATATTGATATTGCCCTCCCTTTTTGTGCCAACATTTTCATGAGGCAAATGAATCTTTTTGGTATTTATTGAGAAGGAAACATTTCCTCAATGTTTTGTTGAAATTGATGAAGCCATAGTTGCTCCATAGTTCCATTTATGGAGCCTTCTGACATCCATAAATGCTGACATTTTAAAAAAAGAATTGAATTTCTTTATTTTTATGAATACATATTACATATTTAATAAAAAGAACCATAACTGATATTGATTGTCAGAAATAATAAGATTGTGAATAAATAAAGCAGTCATTTGAACAGTTTTAGGTAGAGAGAATGATTTAGGCAATTCATGCGATACACTTAATAGTGAAAGTGATTTATGGATATTACATCTTCTTGACTCATGAATGGTAAAATTACTAGTTGGCCTAGTAGAAAGAAGTAGATATATTTGCTGCCATTTCTTTTGTCTTTTTATCAGTGTTCCTACAGATGAAGATATATTTTCTTGTTAGACATGGGTAAGAGAATGTGGCATAGGGTCTTTTCCAAATAGAGTAAATGTTAAAATTTGACTTTCTCTTTACATTTTGACAAATAACCACTGCATTAATACATAAAATATTCATACTGAGTTTGCTTTCTGTGAAATTCAGGTTATCTACATTTTCCACCAAATCTGTAATTTTGTAAAATTGTTAACCACTAAAGTAATTTACATATTCAGGTAGTTTACATATTTAAATGTCTTATAAAAAATGTATTTTTGAAATATGAAAAAAATTCCCTCAGTTTTGATAGGTATGCTAAAATATATATTTCAGTTCAAAGTAGTGGAGATATCAGATTTTCCAGTTATGTTCTGCCAGGGTCCCGACCTGGAGGCAGGGTCCTTTAAGACTTGTGGAGCTGGCGGCAATTGACTGAAGAAAAGTAAAGTTAGAAGTGGAGAGGCAGAGACAGGATGCTGCAGATTAGATTTTTCAAAGGTGGGAAACACAGGGGGCCCATCCCTTGTTAGTGGTGTGCTGGCAAATGGCCCCAAGTATTTGTTCCCACTCAGCTTTTATTGAAGGCTATTTCCTCATTAGCCCAGAGGGTAAGCTTAGGAGGGGAACAAAAGCCATCAGCAGTTTCTCTGAGTAAGCATGTCAGCTCTATTGTTTCTATAATCATTCACTTTAAGGGTCTGAGCAGCCTTGCAAAATCCAAAACCTGAGCCTTGTGTGGGGGCAGACAGGAGGCTGCCCCCACACAAGATTCCTTTGGGGAGCTTTTTTAATCCCTACTAGTTCACTGTGGTGTAAAATGCCACAGGTGTCAATCTTCTCTGAAGAATGGGTGGGACAGAAGAATTTTTCTCTGATCTCCACCCAGAGGTGTCTTCCTCTATTGATTAAGAGATATAAGCTCTCCTACCCATATTTGAGGGCTCCTGCTGTTCTCTTGATCTCTGCCCTGGCCAAATACAAATCTCCACAATGGGTATTTGCTTTGGCTATTGACTGGACAAGAGAAGGCCTGGTTAATCCTACTCAGGCCTTGAATGCAGCTTCCTTTGTGTCCATTGTTTCTTCAGAGTGTTCACAGACGCAGCAGAAGTGTTTGCAAACTGTGTCCCCTACAGACCAGGCTTCTAGGAAAATCAGGAAACTATTCAGATAATAAATTTAGTTGCTGGTTTAGCTGACCTGTTTTTATTATGCTTTGCTCAGCTTATTTCTCTGTTTTTCCCTTTTTCTGGTGGTGTTTTCCCTTGCCAAAAATGGGGTCTTCTGACCTCATTCTTCTACAGTGTTCAAGTCATAGCATAATCCAGTAGAAAGTATTAAATCAAATTGAAGATATATCAATTTTCCTTTACTCACAAAATATGCTATAATATGGTACTTTACTAAACTGCAGATAGATATCCAGATCAAAACATGGGTACATATATTAGTAAATTTTCTCATAATGAGAGAGTTGCAGATATAAAAACATATAGTTTAAATACTAGTGGTATAAATCAATATCATAATTAACAGTGGTCTTCTGAGTGCATCCCTATTTAAACTCTATGTTGTCTGGTGACTGAATATGAAGAGGAGAAATAAAGATTGAGACTGGGACAGTTATCCAGGCAAAGTGGCTAAGTGTTGTTGAAATGAAAGATAGGTGGTGAAGGTGTATCTGGTTTCCATGTATTGTTAAATAAAATTATTAACATATGTATTTAGTTTGCATGCTCCTTATAGATATGCACTTTTCTTGGTAAGTACATCAAGTGACAATAAGCTGAACTCTGTCTTAAATAGAAAGGAAATTTTTTTTTTCTGCAGTTTATGGCTGGCTCTGGGTTTGAACACACTACCTCCAGCATATGGGGCCAGTGCCCTACTCCTTTGAACCACAGGAACCACCCAGAAAGGAAATTTATTGGTAAAATTCTGAACATATTTAGCTCAGATACTGTTTCAGGCTCCAGAGATGCTATCAGAATCTGGCTTTTTTCTTTCATTTCTGGCAACCCCTTCTCTTGTATTTGTATTATTTGCATGTGACTTGATGACATTTCTGGAAAACATAAATCTAATTAGTGTAATCAGTAATAGGCAAAGGTAAAACAGCATCAGGTCAGAAGCACTTATTCAGTGATGCTAAAAGAAAACCATATTAGGATTAAGTGATCCTTTTGATTTAGCCTCCCACCTCACTATAGGCATCCGCCACAACGCCTGGCTATTTTTTGGTTATAGTTGTCGTAGTTTGGTGGGCCTGGACTGGATTCGAACCTGCCAGCTCTGTTGTATGTTTCTGGCGCCCGAGCTCCTTGAGCTACAGGCACTGAGCTGCAACCTCAAACTCTTGGACTCAAGCAATTCTCCTGCCTCAGCCTCCCAAGTTGCTGGGACTACAGGTGCCTGCCACAAGGCCTGACTATTTTTTGGTGCAGTTGTCATTGTTGTTTAGCTGGCCTGGGCCAGGTTTGAACCCTCTAGCCTCGGTGTATGCAGCTGGCACCATAACCACTGTGCTATGGGAGTAGAGCCTTGACTAGTATATTTAATACATTTCTATGTCGTAATTAACTTTAAGTCCATGGGTAAAATAAAAAGGGTAAATTGGCAATTTATTTTAATTTCTATTTAAGAGAAAATTGATGTTGTAATTTCACATAAATTTTGCAATGAAATTTAGTATTAAAATATTCTATTAATGTATATTATATATTATTTACAGAGGAGTGACTACATTTAAAGAATTCATCATTGTCTCCTTTTTCTAAAAGGCTTAATTTTCAGATATCCAGAAGATGACTATGAGTCATTTCCACTCTCAGATTCTGTACCTCTTTTCTGTCTCCCTATGGGAGCCACGATTGAATGCTGGGACCCACACACCAAATATCCACTTCCAGTGTTTTCAACTTTTGTCCTGACAGGTTCTTCAGCTGAAAAGGTATATATTTGTCTCATGGATTAAACCTATTTTGTCCATGTTTTTTATCCCTTAAAATGGTTATTTGAATGTGAAGATTATTTAGACATGATACATTTTGGTTTAAAATTATACTATAATGCTCAAGGTGAAAAGTCAACATTAAAATTGGCACCAGGATACTGATACTCCTGGAGCATTTACAGAGGCAAATATAAAGTCTCTCTGGAGAGACATTCCCAAAACCTATAACATCTAGGGACCATAGAAAGAGTCAGGAAGACATAACTAAAGGGCTGGATTAGACTCTCAAGACACTGAAATGACTGAATGACAATATAAAAGATGTTATGAATGGAACATATAATTGAAATGATTTACAATGTAATAGAGGAGCTCAGAATATTAAGGAAAGAAAAGGATATTTTGAAAATTAAATAGATTAGAAAAAGAATGAAATGTTTGGAGATGAAAAACGTGGCCCTCAAAATAAAAAATTTTATGTTTTGAATGGTTTGGACAGCAGATGGAACATACGTGAGGGAGCATTTGTGAAGTGATAGATGAGTTACCTTCACTATGGCACAGAAAAACATAAAATATAAGGAGTTTTAAAATGTAGAGGATGGAATCAGAAGGTCCAGTAGATAATAAATTTAAATGAGTTTCAGAAGGAGAGGAAATAGAAAAGGAGAAGGCACCATTCTAAAAGCTAATGGTTGATTGAGAGTTTTTCAAGTTGATGAAAATTGAGTCTTTAGATTAAAGATGTACTCTAAACCTGCAGCAGAAAAAATTAAGTAAATAAATGACTAAACCCATCTCTTTTTATATCATAGTTGAAACTATGGAACACCAAAGACAAAAACCAACCAGAGAGAAGAGACATGTTTATTGTCTTCTGTAAAACATGTATTGTGTACCTGTAATAATATTGAATAAATATGACAGATTAAAATAACAAGAGGAGGTAAAAATAATATTTAAAAGTAAAAACCCAGATAATAGGAGAAATTCAAAAATTGAAACTTTCTTAGGAAATTTGATAAAATAGGCTTTTTTTTTTTTTGTAGATACAGAGTCTCACTTTCTCTTTTTTTTTTTAATTTTTTTTTTTTTTTTTTTTTTTTGAGACAGAGCCTCAAGCTGTCACCCTGGATAGAGTGCTGTGGCGTCACAGCTCACAGCAACCTCCAACTCCTGGGCTCAAGCGAGTCTCTTGCCTCTGCCTCCCAAGTACCTGGGACTACAGGCGCCCGCCACAATGCCCGGCCATTGTTTGGTTCCAGCCATCATTGTTGTTTGGCGGGCCGGGCTGGATTCGAACCCGCCAGCTCAGGTGTACGTGGCTGGCGCCTTAGCCTGTTGAGCCACAGGCGCCGAGCCTTTTTTTAAATTTTTATATTTTTTATTTTTTGAGACAGAGGCTTAAGCTGTCACCCTGGAGAGAGTGCCGTGACATCACAGCTCATAGCAACCTCCAATTCCTGGGCTCAAGTGAGTCTTCTGCCTCCGCCTCCCAAGTAGCTGGGACTACAGGTGCCTGCCACAATGCCTGGCCAATTTTTGGTTGCAGCCGTCATTGTTGTTTGGTAGGCCCGGGCTGGATTCAAACCCGCCAGCTGAGGTGTACGTGGCTGGCGCCTTAGCCCGTTGAGCCACAGGCGCCAAGCCGAGTCTCACTTTCTCGCCCCTTGGTAGAGTGCCATGGCTTCACACAGCTCACAGCAACCTCCAACTCCTGGGCTTAGGCGATTCTCTTGCCTCAGCCTCCTGAGTAGCTGGGACTATAGGCACCTGCCACAACACCTGGCTGTTTTTCTGTTTTGCAGTTCGGCCGAGGCTGAGCTTGAACCTGCCACCTTCGGTATGTGGGGCTGGTGCCCTACTCGATGAGC
>CAUYRH010086623.1:0-27721 GCA_963574655.1 Perodicticus potto | reverse complement strand
GTCAATAACCTGTCAGTCTCCAGGGCCCGGGTCTTCATTAGATAACTGATGAAGACCCACCCCTAAAAAATTCCATATAAACCCACAGAGCAGAGAGCTCAGTGTGAGAGACCGCAGCAGGACTAGGAAGAGAGAACATCTCAGACGCAGACATCTGAGAGGGAACAGGAAGAGCTGTCTGTTTCCCTCAGAAGCAGAACTCGGCTGGACAGCTAGACGGTTGGACATCGGAGAGGGAACGGGGAAAAGGCTGCCTATTCCTTTCCAGAGCAGACTTCAGCAGAACGGCGGAGTGAGAAGAGCTCAGAAGCAGACATCGGAGAGGGAACAGGAAGAGCTGCTTGTTTCCCTCAGAAGTAGACTTCAGCTGGACCCCAGAGAGGGAATAGGAAGAGCTGCCTGTTTCCCTCCTGGGTCCTCTTACCTGGAGGTTTAGTTTTTCCTCTACTTATAATTCTTCTTTCCTGTAAATAAAATCCTGACCTACCACTATTCTTCTTTCCTGTAAATAAATCCTGACCTACCACTATTTTTCTTTCCTGTAAATAAATCCTGACTTACCACTACTCTCGTGGTCCATCGATTCCTTCTTCGAATCGCTTGAGACTAAGAACCTGAAATTCCGGTATCAACACCACTGCACTCTACGGAGGGTGAGATAGTCAGACTCTGTCTCAAAAAAAAAAAAGAAGGTAAGACTTTTATAAGTATGGAGCTCCTCTTGTCTGATAGCAAATTCAAAGCATGTGTGCACCTCCCTGGAAGTTCCACTTTACCTTGTGGGACGTTGGAACAAGGGAGTCTATAGGAATATGAAATTCATGCTGCCTATTGTGCTTTGAGTAATGAAGTCCTTTGTCTCTGACCTGGAAATCTCACGCCTTCTGCTAACTTCTGTGAAAACTGTAACAGGCAACATGTTAGCTTGTACTTGAGTAAAATAACAGATCCTTCACAATTCCTGATATCTCTTTTATTTCTTGAGACAAAGTCTCATTATGTCACCATAGATAGAGTGCTATAGTGTCATAGCTCACAGCAACTTCAAACGCTTGGGCTTAAGTGATTCTCTTGCATCAGCCTCCCATGTAGCTGGGACTACAGGTGCCCATTACAACACCCGGCTATTTTTCTGTTGCAGTTATCATTATTGCTTAGCTGGCCCCAGGCTGGGTTCAAACTCGCCAACCCCGGTGTATGTGGTCAACACCATAACCAGTGTGCTATGGGAGCCGAGCCCCTGACATTCTCTTTCTTAAAGAAAGGACTACCCAGGAAAGGGCCCACCATGAAGATACAGAGAGGGCTATGAACAACACAGTATGTAGCATCTCTCTCCCTACAGCTAATATTTCAAATTATAAGTGACATAAAAAAATTCAAGTGAGCCATGGAGAATTTTTTTAAATAATAGCTAGGATAATTTGCCTCCATGATTCAGTCAATATTGTATAAATGTAGCATTTGATGAAAATACAATATATAAAAATAGTTTTAAATCATACATTTTTCTTTTAATAAAATACCTCATTATTCTATAAAAATAGCTATTTATAGAGTAAGTAGTTTGCAGTAGGCACTGTGTGTTGTATTTCCCAAAACAATCCTATTGCAGATATATATATGTATATACGGTATAGTAAAATTTTTATATGTTTAATTTTCACATTTTACAAATGTGAAAAATAAAGCGGAAAATTGTATTTCACCTACCCACAGTTAGGTAATTAGCAGCAAAGCTGAGATTAGAACACAGGCAGTTTGGTTGCAGATGTGGTCTCCTAAGTAATGCATTTCCCCTTCCATACCTACTGCCGACCAGTAGTACTGTAATTGAATATATAAAGGGTTAAAAAGTTAAAAAGTTACAGCAGAAAAGATAACCCGAGAAACAGCCCAGAAAAATACATTGTTCCGACCAATTTTAGTCAATCTAATTACTCTTCCTATACAGGATGCTTTCTTATAACCATGAAGTTCACATGATTATATCTACCTATGGAATTTCTTCCAAATATTGGTGGATTTTAGTCTTATCATAAGCTTGAATATCCAATTAACCAGCACACTGACCAGTACAATATAAACAATAAATTAATTCTGGTTTCCTTTCATATCTGTTGCCACTATATGAATAGGGTAGAGATACCCCATGAGAGACAAAAGTACAGATATTACTGCTCCTCAGAAAACTTCAGTCACAGAGCCAGAGCCGACTTCCATCATATTAATCATTCATACAGTAAACACGGTAAATAAGACATACCAGCTAATGAAAGCCAACATTAATGAAGTTTATTTTACTCACTAAGAAATTTCATTTAGATAGAATAATTCATTTATTCAACAATAATTTATCAAACGTATAAAATGTAACACGATTTTCAATGGGGGAAAAATACATCAAGGGGAGGTGGAATGAATGTCCTTGTGAGCTTTCTACCCAGGGAGAACAGACAATAAGTAAAGAAGATGATAGAGCAAATTATATACAGCATGTGGGAAAGGAAAAAGTGCTATTGGAAAAAAAAAGGAAAACTATAGCAAGGTTAAGAGTAGGGCAATGACAGAGTAGGTTGCAGTTCTAAATGGAGCACTGAGTGTAGCTTCATTGAGAGGTTGGATTTGAATAAATACCTCGAGGACATGAGTGAGTTAGATATGGAGATATCTGTACAAAGAGTATTACAGGAAGAATTAGAGCTAAGGCCCTAAAGCAGAGCCTGCCTGACCTGTCAGAAGAGCAAAGAGGCTAGTGAGTCTGGAGGAGACTGAGTCAAAGGGAAAGAAGTAGGGGATGTTACAGAGCAGGAACGTTTGGGCAGATCATGTGGGG
Organism: Perodicticus potto; assembly: GCA_963574655.1. NCBI lineage: Eukaryota > Metazoa > Chordata > Mammalia > Primates > Lorisidae > Perodicticus > Perodicticus potto. Next base: position 24,885 of record CAUYRH010086623.1, on the reverse strand, counting down.
TGTCACAGAACATTGTATGGACTCTCTTCTATAGTCTGGGTGACATGGAGAGCCACTAAAGAGTTGGGAGACCTAAGTGAGACACGATATGACTTAGAAATGTCACTCTTTCAGCTGTGTTGACAATAAGAGGGAATGAGGTTAGTGTAGAACCAAGGGGATCTGTTAGCAATCTGTTGGTATTCTACAGATGAGGGGACACAGAATATAGCAGTTGAGATGGTGAGAAGTAGTTAGATTATTGTTCTATTTTCAAAGTACAGCCAGCAGGATTTACTGGTGTTTTGGATTTGCCCTTTAATGACTTGGTGAAGACTGGAGGAGGAGCCATCCCGAGATAGGGCCAAATCAAGTGTCAATATTGGACGCAGTAAATTTGACACACCCGTGAGACTTACCCTGTGGGACTTTGGAGCAAGGTGAGTCTATAGGAGTATGAAATTCAACCTGTATCCAGTAGGTTGTTGATCTTAGAGGCTTCACAGAGTGAAAAGCTTAGCTGGTGAGGGTGCCTTAAAAGACCTAGTTATTCTCCACTTGATACATATGCAGCAATGGTTGAGAAGTGGTGAAGAATTTACGGGGGTAAGGGATGCGCCTCCAAAATGTCCCTAAAATGAAAACTAATTGCTCCTGTTAGTAAAGAAAGTGAAAGGAGCCTGATAAATGAATGTCTCTTCAGCATCATTAACCCGATATATGAAAGGTACAGCCCATTACATATATAGAATAATTTTGCCAACTTCTAAATCCATGTAGAACTTGAGAAAGTACATACGAAAGATCTCAGTCAGCTCCGCCTGCTATAACAAAATGTCATGAGTTGGATGGCTTAAACAGGAATTTATTTCTTACAGTTCTGGATACAGAAGCCCAAGACCAAGGTGGCTACAGGACTGGTGCCTGGGGGGCCTTCTCTTTGATTGCAGACAGCTGCCTTCTCCCAGTATTGTCACATGGGCTTTGCTCAGTATGTGAGGACAGATAGTGAGAGGACATAAGCTCACTGTTGTCTCTTCTTACACTAATCCTATCGTGAGAAGCACACCCCCATGACTTCAACTGAACCAAATAATCTCCTAAAGGCCTCATCTCCAAATAACAACCCATTGAGTGTTAAGGTTTCAGCACACAAACTTGTGGAGGGACACAATTCAGTCCACAACGGCACACAAAGCTAAAAGTTGAAGAAGAGGCCCTTAATCCTAATGTCCACTATTGTGTTGTCATACTGGATTAATCCTGGGATTCTATTTATCTTATGCTAAAAATTATTCATATAGATTTCCTTAACTGATACACATACAAAAATTATCATCCTTTCAACAGAAATTACTCTTTTGTGGGGATGAGGATCTTGCTTTGTTATCCAGGCTAGAGACCAGTAGTTCAATGACAGCTCATCACTGTAGCGTTAATCCCCTGGCCTCAAGCAATCCCCCTGCCTCCATCTCCCAAAGTGCTAGCTTTACAGGTGTAAGCCAAAGTCCCTGGTCTCACTGTGTTTTTGTTTTTTTTTGTAGAGACAGAATCTCACTTTATCGCCCTCGGTAGAGTGCTGTGGCGTCACACAGCTCACAGCAACCTCCAACTCCTGGGCTTAGGCGATTCTCTTGCCTCAACCTCCCAAGTAGCTGGGACTACAGGCGCCCGCCACAACGCCCAGCTATTTTTCTGTTTTGCAGTTCGGCCAAGGCCGGGTTTGAACCCGCCACCTTTGGTATATGGGGCCAGCACCCTACTCGATGAGCCACAGGTGCCGCCCCCTAATATGGAATAATAAAGACTTACATATGTGCTATTTGCATAAGACACAGACATATGACAGTATAAGGAGATGTCATTCAGTAAGAATTCATTATAAGCCTAAAGCTGTTTCTTTCGGTAGCTCTCTAAGGATTATAATGAGGGCAGAGTATAAATAATAAGTTCTCAAGTGAGACAAAAATAAGTATTATTTACCATTTATTGCGCCTCAACTAGCCACTTGACAAACTGACCTTTCTTCATGTAAGCATTAAACAACACACTTTTCTGTTTCTAATTCTAATATTCAGTACTCTTTTAGCAGAACCACAAACTCTAATTGTAGTTAATGTAGAAGTAGTGCAAATATGAAAAGTGTCAACAAGGTTCTTCAGAAGATGATGAATGCTATACTTCCTAGGCACATACATACCCCTACAACTTCACTGATAATTAAGCCATTGAGTAATTTTGTTTTAATGCAAACTCCTTGAGAAATGTTAGATACATACAATGTTAGTCATAGTATGTGTCCACAGCTGCTGTATAAGAGCAGGGACATTATAATTTATAGCCTCAGTAAAGTAAGCTGTTAGGGAATATTTTAAAAATACCTATCTTAAAAGTTAAATTTAGGTTGCATGCTTGTTAATATCATTTAGACTCTATTTAGGTAACATGGGATGGCAATATTCATAAAACTGACTATTTAGAAAAAAATAAGTTAAACATGTTGATTGAATACTTTTATGCTGGTACTTATCCCTTTGGTTAGTAACTTGCTTATGTGAGTTAAATCACCATAGTTCTATTACAAAAAATTAAAAATAATTTTCATTGAAACCATAAAAGAGATTCAATTCTTAAGTAATTATGGACTGGCTAAAAGCCGAGATCTTCTAATTTCCACACTAATCCTCAGGAGTTTTGTATATGTGTGAAATAAGATTGCCCTCCAAACCTCATGTAAGTTGGTGCAAAGGTACCTGTGGTTTTTGAATTGTTGAAATTTGCTATTTGATACTGGACTGTGTTCTTAATGATATGGCTACATTAGACAACATTTTAATGTGCATTTATGACTTTATGCTTTTTATGCTAATAACTTACTACTTGCTATTTTATATTTATTTTAGACTATGGAAATGATATTAGACAAAAACCAAGTTTGACCGATTTTCTTATTGGAGTTCAAAATGGGTCATAAAGCAGCAGAGACAACTCACAATGTCAACAATGCATTTGGCCTAGAAACTGCTAATGAACATACAGTAGAGTGGTCGTTCAAAAAGTTTTACAAGGGACAGGAGACCCTTGAAAATAAGGAGCCTAGCAGCCTGCCATAGAAAATTGACAAAGATCAATTGAGAGCAATCACCAGGGCTGATCCTTTGACAACTACATGAGAAGGCGATGAAAAACTCAACAGGGACCGTTCTGCAGTCATTGGGAATTTGAAGCAAATTGAAAAGCTTAAAAAGCTTAATAAGCAGGTGCCTCAAGAGTTAAAAATCAGAGCAATTATTGTTTCCAAGTGTTGTCTTCTGTTATTCTATGCAACAACAATGAACCATTTCTCGATTGGATTGTGGTATGTGACATTTTGAGAGGATGTCAAGAGAGGCTTTTATGTGACAACCAGTGATGATCAGCAGTGACTGGATGGAGAAGAATCTCCAAAGCACTTCCTGAAGGCAAACTGGCGCTAAAAAAAGGTCAAGGTCACAGTTTGGTGGTCTGCTGCCGATCTGATTGCTACAGTTTTCTGAATCCCAGAGAAACCATTGTATCTGACAAGTATGCTCAGCAAATCAATGACATGCACCAAAAGCTGCGATGCCTGCAGCGGGCATTGGTCAGCAGAAAGAGCCCAATCCTTGTCCATGACAACACTCGACTGTACTTTGCACAACCAATGCTTCCAATGTGGAATAAACAGGGCTACAAAGTTTTCCCTCCATTGCCATATTCACCTGACCTCTCACCAACCAAATACCACTTCTTCACGCATTTCAACAACATCTTGCAGGGAGAATACTTTCACAACCAGCAGGATGCAGAAAATGCTTTCCAAAAGTTTGTGGAATCCTAAAGCACAGATTTTTACGCAACAGGAAGAAAGCTTGCTTCTCCTTGGCGACAATGGGTTGATTGTAATGTTGCCTATTTTGATTTACGCTTTCAGATCCTGTGTCAGATCTGATCTCCAAGATAGTGATTTGTCTTGTTCCTCTCTAATGTTGGAAGATGTCCACCGCTTTTTTTTGTTAACATTTATTCACCTGCTCTGCTGTTGGGGCCTGTCTGACACGTTTCCTCATGTAGTACGGACTCCAGCCAACAGATAGTATAGGTCGTATTTCCTTTTCTCGGCAGGCCATGTGTTGAAGGGGTTTGGAATCACCTGATGAGGGAGTGTGGGCTCGAGAAATGAAGAGGCTTGACAGCAGTCTGTGTCAGGAGACTGAGGAACTATGGGAACTCTCCAGTAAACCTCGGGTTCATATTTATTACCATAAAACGGGAAGAAGTAGATAAAACCTACTTGCCAACATTAGCGCTGATTAGGGAGGACCTGGGGAAGGTCAGGTAGAATGTCCCTTCCTTTGCTTTTGCAAAACCAGACCTTGAGCACGACCTCTGCCTCCAGCATCAAGAGACCTTTAGAATCTAGAGAATCTTTACCGTAATTATTTTTGCCACACTTCACATATATATTCTCCCTTGGAGGCCAGTTTTCTGATCTCCTTCACACACACAACTCACACGCCATTCTCATGATTCTCCGGGTCTCCCAAACAGAAAGTGAGTGTTCTGCTAAAGATTAGGGCTCAGTTTCCCCTACAACATGGTTTTCTTTCTTTTTTTTGCAGTTTTTGGCTGGGGCTGGGTTTGAACCCACCACCTCCAGTATATGGGGTCAGCACCCGACTCCTTGAGCCACAGGCACCGGCCGTGGTTTTCTTTCTTTTTATTTTTAGAGACACTTTATCACCCTTGGTAGAGAGCTGTGGTGTCACAGCTCACAGCAACCTCCAGGTCTTGGGCTTAGGTGATTCTCTTGCCTCTGCCTCCCGAGTAGCTGGGATTACAGGCACCGAGTAGCTGGGATTACAGGCACCCCCCACAACGCCTGGCTACTATTTTGTTGCAGTTTGGCCCGGGCCAGTTTTGAACCCGCCACCCTCGGTATATGGGACCAGCGCCCTACTCACTGAGCCACAGGCATTTTGATATGAGCAGGCGATCATGTGTTGTATTCATGCGGAAGTGCTTGTAGGAAAATGGCAAGGAGAAGGAATATGTAAGTAACACTATTGCAACATGGATTTTTGAGGACAGTGAGGTTGAAGGGGAGTTTAGTTATGAAAGCGAGCATGAAGAAATTCTTCTTGTATGCGGTGATATTAGTTCCAGCGAATATGAAGTGATAATGAAGAAAGTGACGGTAATGTGCAGCCAGTAACAAGTAGCTGGAACAGTTATTGTGGTGGTGATGGCTGGTACAGGATCTTATAAAGTTCCTGTACTCTGTCACAGAAGAGGGATTCATACTTCCTCTAAAGTGCTCAGCTGAAAACTGAACTTGAATATTTCCAGCTTTTTTCCTTAGATGATCTTACTGGTGAAACTGTTAGTGCAACAAACATATCTGCAATGGAAAAAATACAGAAAGACTCCATTAATAAAATACTCAATGTGGCACTCATGGAAGAATGTTTCATCAGAAGAAATGAAGGCATTCTTTGGTGCAATACTGAACTTGGTGTAATACTGAATTTGAGGGTGCAATTAGTTGACTATTTTACCAAGATGGGCCAGAACAAACCCCATCTTTCAGGTTGTTTTCTCTCATCTCGGTTCCTTCCAAATATTTTGGATGCTTCATTTAGTTACTCCTCCTGCAGCTCAAGGGTGTGTGTACCTGAGGGATCAAGGTGAAGAATATTAGTTAGTGCATTGACAATAAATGCAAAGAACTTTATGTACAGGCTATAGATGAGAGAACAGGAGGCTGCAAAGGAAGGATTCAATTCAAGTGCTACAATCCAAAGAAACTCACAAAGTGGGGCCCGCAGATATTTTGCCTGTGTGATTCAGAAAATGGTTATGTGTTTTTTCACATTCCCTGTTATGTAAAGGCAGCAACAGAAAAGTATTATTCATTGTGATTTTCCATTTATATCTCAAACAATAATTCATTTGGTACAAGTTTTGCAAGCACTTCTAAGTGGTTCATGCTGTCACATCCACACTGACAGGTTCTACACAAGCCCTCAACTTGCTCGGAAATTACATAAATGAAAATACATATAACAGGAACAGTTATGGCTTCCAGGAAGGATTTTCCAAGTGATCTGAAAAAGGAGAAACTTCAGGAATATGAATTGTGTGCCTATCAATGTGATATGAAAATGATGTGCCTTTAATGCAGTCACAAGAAGTTACTGACAATGCTGAGTACATTCTTTGGCCCTCAAACACAGTTAATCACCGGGTGTTGGAAAAAAATGGCCTGTTTGCAAAACTGACAGTTATCAGGGTTCATGGGAATAGTGGACAGTGCTGATCAGGGATGTGGATATTACGGATTTACAAGGAGGTTCTACAAATGGTGGAAAACATTATTCTTCTGGATGATGCAAGTTGCAATTGTGAACAGTTCATTATTTACTCATTAGATAAGAAGAAGAGGAGAAAAAGTGCAGACACACTTTTCGTATGGGAGAAATCTCATCACTGAACTTGTGAGCAACATGAGGAAGAGAAATTCAAGAAAGAGGGCAAGAGCATCATCTTCTGACACTGAGGAAAGGCTAAATGGGAATGTGCATTTTTTTTTTTTTAAATATGGAACGCTTCACGAATTTGCGTGTCATCCTTGCGCAGGGGCCATGCTAATCTTCTCTGTATCGTTCCAATTTTAGTATATGTGCTGCCGAAGCGAGCACGAATGTGCATTTTATAATGCAAAATGCAAAAAAAAAAAATCAATGAAGGATTGCATGGTTTGCTGCGGAAAAAGAAATGAGAAAGGTGGAAGGATAGAAACCACTTTCTACTATGAGACATGCAAGAAGAAACCTGGACTTGATCCTGGATATTGCTTCAAGAAGCATCACGCTCAAAAAACATATAAACAAAACACTTTAATTATTTTATGTAACCTAAAATAGACAATAAAATCATCAGACGAGTTCATATTTATATTTTTTTCCTTTAAAACTGAAGGATCATTACAAATATTCCAAAACATCTTTCCGGCACCAAATAAGAGCTGGGGAATATGCAGGTGGCACAAAAATTGGATTGGAAAAGATTTTAATAAAGATGTGTTATAATGATTTATAATTCATGGTCCAAAACCTCAATTACTTTTGCACCAACCTAATAAAACTATTGATGTGAAAAAGACCTGGTTTTAAAAATTGCCATCTATTTATTTACACAGCACGTGATGCTCTTCAGAGCTATTTTGCATATTATCATGTTTGACCTTCACAATAATCTTATGAAAAAAGTAGCACTGATTACATTTTAAGAGGAAACTTAAGCAGTAATTAGTCACACTGTCCATGTAGACACAGAGCAAAAGAGTTGAAAAATATTTTTAATATAAAATATGGCCTGATTAATTTTCATGTTCAGAACATGACAACCACTAGTGCTTCTGTAATTTATAATGAATGAATGAGTGAATGAAGTCCCATTCTTAGAGCTCTGTTATTTAAAATCCAATGATCAGGCTATAAAACACTTCATTGTTGAATAATCCAAAATTAGAAACTGAAGTTAAAACTTAAACACTCAGTGTTCTCCTTGTACCAAGGAGGGTAAAAATTGTGATATATACTAATGTAGATGAGGAGCCATGATCAGTTATGGTAGCAGGAACAACGTGAGTGTGTGTAAGGAGCTCTGTTAATGCCCCTCTTATGATCTGCTTAACTCAGCTTACCTTGCACACTTACCATATTTTCTGCCTTTTTGCTATGACTCTGAGCTGCTGCCACTTCCACCAAAAAATAAGCAGATGGCACACTCAAATATAGTAATTAAAAGATTATAATACAGTCACTATTTACAAAGGTGTTGACATTGATAGGAGATACCAATCAGGGCAGATGTAGCTTCCCAGTGCAAGTAACAGAGGACCCCATTACCCACCCCCACTTTGGAAGACGATAAAAGGCAAGGAAGAAGTTACTGAAATTTGGAGAGAGTTCCTATATGGAGAGGGCCTGGAACATGAGACCGTTAGCAGTGGAAAGCATGACCTGAATGAAGGGTAGCTGAGGAAGTCAATACCAAATCCTCACAATTCTCCCCACTTTTGAGTTCCTGCCAGGGCTTCCATTGGCTATATCCGATCAGAAGCCAGAGGAAAAGATAGTTCATTGATGCAGTCTACAAAGGTCAGCCTTCCACGGCCACAGCAATTTAGAGAAGAGTGAAGAGTGGATCTGCAGAGGCAAGTGAAAAGTATCAAGTATGCTAAAGAAAAAGAAATTCCAAACTTTAAAACTCTGCCCATTATTTCACAATTCTTCAATCAGGGACTGGACCATGAAATTTTTCTTTAAGGTAAATCAAAAGTCCAGATCAATTGCATAAAGTAAATATTTATAGAATAGTTATATTGAATGATGAATCCATCTTTAAGTAAGTAAGAATACTTGACTGAACAACTAGGCTATAGGGAAGAGAGAGAGAGAAAGAAACAAACTTAGGTTCTTCTTCAGCCACCACAACTACAGCAAGGACTTGAGACACCCATTGTGCAAAGCGCAGTGATGAAAGAAAGGAAAGGGAGATGGGGAGGAGAAAAGAGGATGTTACTAGCAGCAGATGCTCTAGGCAAGAGTTACCTCATAAATTGTCTAAGAAAATGATAGTTATTGATATGAAAAACATAATTAATTGAAAAGAAAGTACAAAAAAGGGCTGGAGACAGAAAACATTGAAGTATGTGGGTAAGAAAGGTCATATAGTTAAATTTCCCATGTAAAATATCTTTATGTACTTTATATTATATGAATCTAAACATCATTTGAAAAGTGTTTAGAAGGAAACAAAACTAATTTCTGTTGGAAAGGCATGTGCCTAAAATATAGCTCTTTTAATACTAATTTGAGAAATTAAATAATTATGAATTCAGCCTTGAACTATTATAATAACTAAGAAAAATATGTAGTTCCAGGCTTATGAGTCTATCACAGTATTCCAATAATGAAAATAATCAGCTGATATTTGGATCTTAAATTTGTATATTTCCCCTTATTAATATTTACAAAGTGTCCATGTAGAAAACTATCTATCAGCTAACCAGCTCATGTGGATAATACATTAATACCAATGTCAGAGCTACAACAGTTTCTCTTCATTAACTCTGTTTTTAAATGCATTAATACTGATTTTATTCATTCACACACACACACTCTGATCTCAGGACAATATTGCCATGCTAACTCTTGAAGAAACTGGAATAAACATTTTAGGGGTTGCAATTGAACTTCAAGTACATTTGTTGGCAGTGTGACACAGCCAAGCATAATATGTGGTCTTTCAATATCAATTTTCCTTTGCAAAATGAATATTTTCCCTATTAGAAGATCAATTAGTCCTCTTTATTTCGTAGTAGAAAATCCAACTTAATATATCAAAACAAAAGAATTTGTTGGCATATGGAACTCAAAGTTCAGCACTGGCTTCAGATTAGGTTTCATCAACAGTTTTGCCAAGGATCCATATTTTGACAGCTGTCCCTTCTGCCCCCATTCTTAAGACAGAGAGCAGTGTTTTCAACCTTTTCTTATCTCACAGCATACTTGAACCTATAGTTAACCTTTTGTAGCATACTTAAATTATGCTGATAAAAAGAGCAAAGAAAAGCATATATTTGTTGTGCTTCGAACTTCTTTTAAAAATAATTAATGATTTTTAAAAATTCTCATGGAACACAGATTGAAAATCACTAATATAGAGAAAGGCCCCTTCCCGATGCTTGACCTAGCAACAGCCCACAGTTATAAATACCTACAGGGAATTTCTATTTTCATCTCTCCAGTTCTAATTAGATTATATGTCTATCTCTTACTTAATCACTACAACTAGAGGATGGGATATGTTGATTAGCTTAAATCAGGGCCCCTCAAACTACGGCCTGCAAGCCACATGCGGCCCGCGGAGGACGTTTATCCCGCCACCCGGCTGTTTTTGCTGCTGCCTGTCCTGCTTAGCAGCCGACTGGTCCCGGGCTGCAGCGCGCATGTGCAGAATGTGCACCTTACTCTCCGACTCCCCTCCTTCTCTCTGTCTCTAGAATTCTCCTCTCAGTCTCGGGTGCTTGCCTGAGGACCGAGGTAAGAACCAGTTAGGATTTATTTTTTTGAAGTTAGGAGGTCTATTTTTTTTTTTATTTTGCAGTTAGTGGGACCTTTTTTTGGTGGTTAAGGGGGGCCTTTTCCCCTGAAGTTAGGAGGTCTTTGTGCAGTGTGCATAGGAATTTGTTCACAGTTGTTTTTTTTTTTAACTATAGTCCAGCCCTCCAACAGTCTGAGGGACAGTGAACTGGCCCCCTGTTTAAAAAGTTTGAGGACCCCTGGCTTAAATTAATCCAGGTCCAGCCTTATAGCTGGCAAAGGGATCAGTCCCACCTAAAGATGGTTTAAAGATGGAGAGAGGAGTGGTTTCTCCAAGAGAAAATCTGGGAGCAGTTTTACCAAAAACAGAACGAATGAATACTGAGCAATAGAAAACATCAGGTCCATTCACAGACTCCTAGAGTTGTGAAGATTAAATGTGGCAACATATAGAAGGCTCCAGAAAATATTTCAGCTCTTAGAACATGGCAGACATTTGATATTTGTTCACTAAACATTTGTGGAATGCCTCCTATGTGCCAGGCTCTATATGGGGACATAACAAGATTAATAAAGAATGAAGGCACATTGCCTGTCTTTGTGGAACTCACAGCTTACTAGGAAATGCAGTTAAGTCAAAATGCAATTGCAGCAAAGTGAGGCAAGCGATGTGCTTAGAGGTAAGCTCAGGATGAAATGGGACCACAAAAGGAAATTGCAGGGAAATGTAAGGTAAGTATAGTCATGAAAAATATCCCTACAAACAGCCTCAATACATGACATGCCATCCCTTGCCAAAGATGTTTACATTGCTTGTCCTCTGATTCTGTCTCAATACTACCCTAGGTTCTGAGCAGCTCAATTTTAAATGACTTTTCCCCCCAAGATTGGGCAAAGCATCAGCAGTACAGATAATGAATCAGAAAGTTACCTTCTCTGTCTTTATAGTCATGGTTTTTAATCTTCCCATTAGGAAACACAGGTTACCTCCCTTTTCTATTAACTGCCTCAAAAACTGTCATTGTGCACAGTAAACAGTTTTGTTAAATTGATATCAGCTTATCCATTTCAAGGCAGTGAAGATTTGTTAGTTAAAACGCCACAAGGTGGCGGCAGAGGAAACATCATCTATGAGCAATGACACAGGGAAGCCTCGAGCAGGAAGCCAGAGGAGCCTTTCCAGCTCACGACCTTTCTGAGAATGGCATGGAAATGACAAAATCTAGGTCCTTTTCGAAAGTTGCAGGTTTTCTCTACATTTTTAGTGAGTGTTCCATAAATATTAAGTGTTAGTTATTAGTTATAATTCTTAATTAACAGCATGCTGCACATTTATGAGAGCATAAGCAGTCTGTTCCTGAAACGAAGCATTTTTAACATGTCTATGGGATATCACTCACAGTCTATGAATGCAGCCTTATTTACTTACTTTTGTCTATCTATTTAAATCATAAATCTTTCATCTCGAAAAATATTTAAACAGATTATTTGGGGTAATAAATTACTTGGACCACTCTATAAACAGAGAAAAATCTGTCACATAGTATAAATATGTCCCTCTTGAGGTTTTTACAAGAAGCAAGCAAGAAAGAAAGAAAGAGAGAAAGAGAAAAAGAAAGAAAGAAAAAAGGAAAGGAAGAAAGAAAGGAAAAAAATCATCTGTACTAATAAATAAATTCTAATATTTTGATAGCTGGGTGTTGTGGCGAGTGCCTGTAGTCCCAGCTACTTGAGAGGCTGAGGCAAGAGAATCACTTACTTAGAGTTTGAGGTTACTGTGAGCTGTGATGCCACAGCACTCTACCCAAGGCGACATAGTGAGACTCGGTCTCAAAAAAAAAAATTAGTAAACGAAATAAAATAAATAAATTCTAAAATTTTAAAAATGTTAAAGCATGAAGGACTATACAAGCTCTCCTAGTACTGCTAAATCTATATACCCTCAACACAAATACTCAAATAAAAAGACAAATGTAACATCCACAACACACAATTAATTAAAAATTCAGAGGATAAAAAATGAATTATTCTAGAAATAATCAGAAAGTATATTTTATAATGCAGTGAAATTTTATGTTATAAAATGTGGTATAATATTATAATGTGTGACTTTGGTTAAAAAAAAGGTATCATCTTTTCATTCATTTACTGACTTCATTCATCCATTCTTTCCTTTATAACAGTAGCAGCATAATATAATTGAAGTCTCTTTCCCTCCATCAGAAAAACTGTACAGGGTGCAGAGCTTGTTCAACTTTTCTAATATTTGATTCTATGAGAAACTGATGGTAAAGGCAGCTGCTTCATGTGAATTCAAATTGCTGCATGTTGGGTGCAAATAAACATAAGGTAGTCTAAGAAGGTAATAATACATATTTCTATTTTTGTAATAATTCTTTTTTTTTTTTTTTGCAGTTTTTGGCCAGGGCTGGGTTTGAACCTTCCACCTCCCTTTGAGCCACAGGCTCCTCCCTTGCATTAATTCTTTATTCATCATGTTTTCATCTCTCAGCACAGAGATTTTCAGACACCTTTCAAAAAATATATAACTCCAAATATAAAACCAAAAACATATCTGATGTCTGGAGTTGGGATGGGGCCTAGAGCTTCTCCCACTGAGCCTGTCTCCATCACCCTCTTAGTGATGTATCACTAAGTCACATAATGTCCTCTCAGATAAATATTAGTCACCTAGAACATGATTGGCCTGTAATAAAAGTGGCTGTGCACTATTTCTCTGTGGAAGTTGAATTTCTGATAATCTCCCTGACTTCCCTCTTCATGGCTGGTAACAGTATAAGAAACTATGCTTACTTACTATGGTTAACAGTATAAGACAACCATGTAGCATGACAGCTTTTGTTTTGTTTTTTAATGATACAAGAGTTCTTCCTTCAGTCCCTCATTCTCTTTGCTGAAACAGCACATTGAAGAAGTGCCAAAGGCCTAGGTCAGTGTTCTGCAACATTTTGGGCACCATGGATGGGTTTCATGTAAATCAGTTTTTCTATGGACATTAGCTGATGGGGGAAGTGGAGCTTAGGTGGTGATCTGAGCAATGAGAAACACCTATAAATACAGATGAAGCTGCTTCCTTCCATTGCCTGCCATTCACCTCCTAATGTGTGGTCTATTCCTAAGTTTCATGGATGACAATTTTTCCATGTTTGGGGGTTTGGGAGTAGGTAGGGCTCTGGGACCTGGCTGTTAAGGAGGTTGGGTACCGCCGGCCTAGGCAATAGTTAGGCATTAGATAAGCAAATATTGTTTCAAAGTAACTCTGAATCAGATTTCCCCCACTTGCTATTTTCTCTCTAATTTATAACATTAGGTTATCTTTTAGTTGAATTCATATGTGGTCCAAATACCAAACATTAGCTAGGTATTTATGCTCTGAAATGTCCAAAGTACTACTGCCATGAAGTTATATATTTTATAATACATAATAGGTCTTATTTGTTCTGAGCAAATATGTGACAATACTCAATGGATTTGGCAGAGGAATGTTGCAAAGTACAATAAGTCCCTTAATAAATTTTTGAAACTAAGTGTCCATTTATAGCATAGCTTTAGCCCAACTGAATTATTATGAATGATTCAGGAATATGTCCTCAAGGCATAATCCAGTTTCCAAATTCTCCTGGTTAGGCCAGGCAACTATATACAGGCAGTCCCCGGTTATGGATGACATATGTTCCTGAAAACATCTTTAGGTTGTTTTAGTGTGTAACTCCGATCCCTGGGAACAGTGAATATCCCAGAATAATAATAATAATAATAATCCTATAATGGCTCATCTGCGGTAATAGTAATACAGTGAATACTATCATAATAATATTTCTGTTCTGTAATAAAAAGTTAGAGCAACTATTATGCTTTTTTTTTCAACTAAAACAAGCAGAACATAAAGATCTCATATAAAAAGTTTAAAAAGGAGATAGGAGAAATTTCGAAAACTAATATTAAAGGTTAACACTCACCCAATGTTGTATCAATGTCTTGCTTACTGGTGCATTTTTTTGAGGTAGGACAGGAAAGTAGGCTGACACTTAACAGGAAGATCATGACAGAGACAGTGCTGGAGAGGATAGAGTGGGTGCTGGAGAATCAGGTTTTGATTTTGTTGCTGGAGGAGAGGAGCTTACTACCGAAGTCAGTTTCTTCACAAAGGTATCTAGGGTTGTTTGCGCAGCCTTTCTCTTTTTTGTCATCATAAGTGGCATGGAGCAGCTGATATTCTCACTACATGGTAAACTGTTGTAAACCCCTTACTGTTAGGATCTTTCTCCTTAAGCTTAGGAAATTCTGCTTCAGCGAGATGAAAGGCTTCAGCTAATCTTTTCGTTGTAAATTTTCTTGGCTCTGGATGGTTCTGATTTTTCATGTTCTTGTGTTTGTATCATCATCTTCTCTATCTATCTGAATCTAGGCACTAGTGTAAAAATGCTGCACCATTGTGGGTGGGTTTGTTTACATACATGGAAAAACTGTTTAATTTGACCACCCAAAGGACGGTAACAAACCACTCACCATACAGAGGTGGTCAACATAAGGAACTAGGCCTACTACCCTGATAGATACATGTGGTACATGTCTGGTCTGTGAAAATCTATGAAAATTAGGTCAACTTAAGGAGATGGTCAATGGGAGGGAGATGGGAGATGCTCAACTATGGAGGTTCTACTGTATATAGTAAGTAAGTGTCTTTAAACATAAATACCCACAAAACAAGATTATGTATTGATCAGTCAATGAAAATGTAATCAGCGACTAGAAGGAATCTAATCTTGCATTTCCTATAGAAACAATGGTTCAGTATTCACTAGTTCAGTGCTCATGAAGATTTTATATGAGATGATTACCACAAAAAATGAAAATCAAGGCTCAGTGCCTGTAGCACGGTGGTTAGAGCACTGACCACATACGCCGGGGTTGGTGGGTTTGAACCCAGCCCAGGCCTGCTAAACAACAATGACAACTGCAACAACAACAAAAATAGCTGGGCACTGTGGTGGGTGCCTGTAGTCCCATCTACTTGGGAGTGTGAGGCAAGAGAATTGCTTAAGTTCAAGAGTTGGAGGAGGCTGTGAGCTGTGATGCCAAGGCACTCTACCAAGGGCAACATAATCCTACTATGTCACAAAAAAAAAAAAAAAAAAAAAAAGCAAGAAGGAAAAAAGAAAATCAACTGTATCCTCAGTTGTCTAGCCTAGCAGAGGCCCTAATCCCTAGTTCTAACCTCTGGCTAGAGAGTAGAATTACAAGTGGGATTGAAAGGAAAAATAACTGACATTAATGTTCCAATCATGGAGACTCTGAGGTAATGGATAATTTAGCAGATCTTTCTATGTGGGTCTAACCTGAAGATAGACAAGAGAACAACTTCTTAGGTGGTAACCTGCCTCACTTTACCATCACAGAAAGGGTGGTTTGCTACTTCCTATTGGGGATGTTCTTCAAGGTCAGTGTGTATTCAGGTGAATATACAATTCAGTGTGTATTTCCAAGCTACTGGAAAACAAGTTTTTGAGCATTTTTTAGTTCATCTTTTTATTTTGGTGCTCAAATAAAATGACTTGAGCTGCTGTGACATTGCCTTACTTAATAAAAATCAGAATTTTTTGACCCCATCATTAAAAATATTTGACGTGGACCCCAATAAATGTATATATATTTATTTAGAAAGTTTTTACATGGACAACTATGTCATGTCATAAAATACAAAGAAACTAAAAAGTAGGCAATGATATGAATGAAGATTTTTAGGTATAATTTGTACAACCTGATGATTCATAAAATTATTTTCTAATTGACAATACTTCATTGTTTTTCTTGAGTCTTAGTTTAACCCTTTGTGATTGAGCAATTCAAAAGTTTGGTTCAATTTATGTCAATTTTTGATTCCAATAACTCATTTTATAGCCCTACTACTTTAAGGATTTGTGAGTTATAATATGAACAGAGGTGAAATAAAAATATTCAAACAATTTCTTTGAAATGGGAGATAAGCAATTAGAATGGGCACCCCTCAATCAGAATGGACACAGGCCAGGACATCTACCCCAACATGTCTATCAGGTAAATGCCAATCTTGATTGAAGAGTAAAGACAAAGGCAGTCTAACTACATATGACTATGGTTTGCGCTTATGCATTTATTTTTAAGTAAAGTAAAGAAGCACAACCTATGACTCTAAGGTGAAGTAGTATCTTAAGAAAGACTTGTGCAAATAAGTGTTTTTGAAACAACTTAAACTGTGGAAGAAGCGTCTGAAAAATGAATATGTGGAAAATTATTCATTCATGTGATTTTTGTGTGTGTTATGTAGAAAAGCTATGTGTACACACTTAAAACCAGCACTTTGATTGAATTGGTAGCAGTAACTGGGGAATTGTTATCAAGATCTATTAAACTTAGTCAGAATTTATTTTTCTACTCTGGGCCAGCTAATGTTTTTGAAATATAAAACTATGATAGTATCCTTTAATAAACTTTCCTGCTAAATCAGTCTATCAGTTTCTTACAAAAGGATCTTGATTAAAGTCCCAGGTAAAAGGTTAGCTATTGTATAGCATTTCTAAACATAACTAAATCATTTCCTTGTTAAATTGTGTGTTTTTTGACGACGTGTTTGCCTAAGCATGCTATCACTTACTGGGCATGTGAACACACTATGCTGGTGCTAGGGCTTTACCATTCATCTTTAGAAACAACCTTATGACGTGGAACTGGAATCATGCTCATTTTATGACTGATATATTTGTTGTAATTTTCCCAATCACAAAGCAATTAAGAGGGAGTACTGTGAGGTGAACCCAGAGCCTGTGCTTAACATGCTCTATATTGCTAGATTAAGATCATCTAATACTTTAAATTACACAGAGTAGGATCTTTATTGATAAAATTTGGCAAGCAAATGAACAAACAGAGAAATTCCAGGATTTTCTGATTAAATCTATTGGCACTGTTCTTTGAAAAAGACATTATTGCTATGTATGGCCATTAAATTGTAATAGCAACTATGATTGTACTACTTTGTTTTTTTTCTTTAAGCCAGTCAAATGTACTACCTCTTAAATGTAGAAAACTCAAATGAAAAGTTGCATAACAATGGGAAAAGATATAATTCAGTAGGTTCTCCTACTTCAAAGAAGAAAGAAAACAGAAACTTACATTTAAGAAACAATGAAGAAGATGAAATGAAACCTCTTAGAAATCACTTGACAAAAGAAAACAGCTATCCAAATGAAAAACAGACAATCGTAATGTAAAAGATATAGATGAGGAAAGATGGGTATATTTTGAGAGAGTGTTACTTGACTTATTTTCTCCAGAAAGGGTCCTGTTAATATTATGGAAGGTTTCTAAAAAGAAGTTCCTTTCTATTTTCCATCAGACACCTCCACCCATGTTCAATGTCCCAAGAGAATGACTTTTACTTGAGAAAAAATATAAATTGTTATTGATGGGTATTATGTGATGCTAACAAGGAGGGTTAGATGAGGGTGATACTTGGAAAATAAACCTGTAACATACATTATTATCTAGATTTACCATGGTCTTCATAGCATTTATCTTCACCTGGCACATTGAGTGTTTCTTACTTATTACTTAATATCTGTCTTCCCACTCTAATTAGAACGTGAGCTCTGTAAACATAGAATCTTTGTTCATTTTATTAACTACACCTAGAATAGTGTTTTTCCTTTGATAGATACTTAATCAATGTTTTTCAAATGACTGAATAGATGTATGATATAATTTGAATGCCAAATAGTTACTAAACATGTTTGGTCAAATACTAAATTTGACCCTTCCTCTTCTAGGACAGCAATTACATGGTGTTAATGAAACAGCAGGGTTTCTTCATATTTAGTCAGCAATTCCCTTCTCATTTCCCAGTGTTTAAAACCAAAGGACAGAAAGACTAGTGCCAGAAAACAATATTTTTTGGTTGGACGCCCATTCTTTAACATATTGAATATAACCCACAGGCAACTGAGGGTTGGATATGCTTATACAATACCTCTAAAAGATATCTCCATAGGCCTAATACCTAAAAATAATTTGAATATTTTTGTGGAAACTAATTTGATTTTCTTCTATCTGGACACAAGGTCAATTCTCCCAATTAAGCAAAAAAATTAGTTGTGTTCTATGAAGTAACAGAAGAATAGTGCGAATCAGATCTACCTGCAAAGCCAAGGCTCTGTTTACTTCAATAACTTTCACTACGCGTTTGACACTAATATCAAGTTAGCAACTAGAGTCAACTCAGATGAAACTCCCAGGAGAGAAATCACCAAAGGCCTATTAGTTGGGAGTTTTGTACTAGTTACAAAGAAAATGTGTCCCTTTTTCAAATAGCTTGCAATCCTTTGCAGTAGAAAAAGGCCTAACTACAAATATAATTAGAGAATAAAATAACATACCATGCGATAAAGTGCTCATCTGGATATTCTGCATGCCCCCAGTAAACAGTCACCAAGACTCTGTACTTCTATTATCAGTCCAAAGCACCACCAGGTTTCCCTGGTTTATACAGACTCAATTGAATATTCTTTGCTAAGAGGTTACTTTTCCTAAATATGTCTTTTTCAGAACCTAAGTGATCCCTCCATCCTTTATATAATTCTGGACCTTGAAGTTCCAATTATGTTGCTTATATACTACCATCACAATCAGCCAGGGCTGCAGAATGCCTTTTTAGCAAGTAGCAAACTTAAAGACTCACATTTATGTGGCTTCTGTACTGAAATGAAGCTGCCATTTTTCAGTGTGAATGTTTTTTCCTCTCATGACATAGACAAATGTTGATGTTTACTACAAGTTGGTACATTAGTTGCTAATTAAGTTCCTAGCTGCTTCAGCCAAAACTTGCTGTATTGAATCCAAGAAAAGAATGGCAACTATATCAAAAATAAGTTGTTGGGGATTTTGTTTTGTTTTGTTTTATTAAAGGAAAGTTGTATATTATAGAATTTAAGGAACTTACATACTGGGAGATAGGAAACTTTCAGTCTTGGCTTCCCCCTCAGCTGAGTAGTTGAGCATCTGTCACAGGGTTCTGGTCAAAGCTGCCTAAATATTAGCAATCTAAGCAGGAGGCAATAAAGTTAACTGGTCATCCTTACTCACTTTTGCATACCCATCCCCAAATTCCCAAAGGAACAAGTTAGTTCTTGGGAACCCACAGGGTCAAGGTTAATTTTAGAAAGTGTGCAAAGTGACCTCCTGCTGGGGTTCTCCACATCTCTGGAAAGATATCTCCTTAGCTTTATCTCTCGTGTCCTTTCAGCCTCAGGATCCTGGCTGGGTCAGTCAGACCTGCCTGCACTCGCCAGCGGAGGGTAACTCCTTCCTCTCCACGTCAGGGTCTGTGGCATTTCTTAGCTTCTCCAAGGAAAGTCCCAGATCACATGTCTCCACGCCCTGCACATTGTAGCCGACGATGAGTCCGATTGTTGAGACAGAAACTCCCCGGGGAGACAAAATACCCTCGGAAAGAGCATTGCTAGAGCGTTGGAGGCTTTGTGCCAGGGAGAATTCGCTTTCCTTTCCTACTTCCCACGGTGCTCTCCACCAAAGGCCTCTACTCACCAGCCCGGACCAAAGGGTGGCTCCTCCCCGCCCAGCTGATTAGGATTGCTAAGTCCCCGGAGGAGAATCGAAACAGAAACTAGAATCAGGAAACCTATAAAAAGTTCCCGGCCTGCAGCCGCACTCAGCTCCACGGGAGAGTCAGCGGTGTCGCCCCGGCCCCTTCGCGTACCTCAGACTCCGAAGGGCCGCGCCCACCAGCGGGCACCTGCCGCGGCTACATCCCGGCCGCGCGCGCTGCGCACGGTCCCCCTGCCCGGTGCGACCGCGCCCCCGCGCTCCGCCTGAGACCCTGTGGCAGCCTCATCTCGGTCAAGGACAGCGGGGCAGACCCTGCTCCTCCAGGTGAGCAGCGGACGGCGGGACACACATTTCAGCGTCCATCCCCCAGACAGCACCCTGACCGACCACCTACCCGGGAGAATCCTCCCTTCTGAGAACGAAGGATGTCGAATGGGTGGTCTGCAAACGGTAGTTTCCGCTATCTCATCGCCTGTTTCAGGCCCAGGTTGAAAATGTACATCCAAGTGGAGCCAGTGCTGGACTACCTGACCTTTCTGGCTGCAGACGTGAAGGAGCAGATCCAGAGGATGGTGGTCACCTCCGGGAACGTGAGCGCAGTTGAACTGCTTCTGAACACCTTAGAGAAGGGGGTCTGGCAACCTGGTTGGACTCAGGAATTTGTGGAAGCTCTCCAGAGAGCGGGAAGCCCCTTAGCTGCCCGCTACGTGAACCCTCAGCTCACCGACTTGCCCTCCCCGTCATCCGAGAACGCTCATGATGAATGTCTCCAACTGCTGACCCTCCTCCTGCCCACCCTGGTGGAGGAGCTTCTGGTTAGAGATGTCTTGGATAAATGCATGGAGAAGCAACTGTTGACAATTGAAGACAGAAATCGGGTAGGTGTCAGTTCACATGGAGCTAGGCTTTTAGGCAGATTTTGTCAAGACGTTTGCCCCATTCTAAATGTGGTTTGACATCTTTGGGCAAATCTGGCTCCCTCATTCTTTGAAACGAGAACATCTAGCACTTTACAAATATAATTTTGAAATGTTAGCACAAAGGAGCTAATTTTCCAATCCTTTCGCTGAAATATGTAACAAAATAAGAGTTAATTTTAGAATGGTGATGTAGAGGAATATATAGTGTTTATTGAACACTTACTATGTGCAATTAGTATCATTTTCTGAATGTCTTATTACGGTTCATCTTGGAAATAACCCACTGAGAGTTCTAATGTTATTAACTGCATTTTACAAATAAGGAAACTGAGGCAGTTGAAATAATTTGCTCACGGTCTCCCAGAAAGAACAGTAGCAGACATCAGAATTTAGATCTTGATGGTGTTGTATTTTGCCTCTTATTTAATGTAGGTCCATGGGAGATAGGATCAGCAAATTATGGCCCATGGGCTAAATAAATCCAGCTTGCAATGAGTTTTGTAGGCCCATAAACTAACAACAGTCATTAGATTCAGTGTTCATGAAGAAGGTGTAATTGGAACATAGTCATGCTCATTTGTTTACATAATGTCTATGGCTGCTTTTGCTCCAAGGGCAGTTGAACAGAGATCATATGGGCTGCAATGCTGAAAATATTTGTTATTTTGCTCCTTGGAGAAAAAGGTTTCCAATCTCTGCCTTATATTATGCCATTTAGTCTTAGTTCAAATGGGGAAATTACAATGACACACACTTTTTTTCTTTAATCAAATTTCTATATTCTCTGGGAATCAACATTTAGAGAAAATTCAACAAAAAATATGTTACTAGTTGCATTTTTTCATATTAATGAAGGAATAGTGGATTTTTGTCAAGTTGGCATTTCGACAGGGTTAATTTTACAAATAACTTTACACTTAATTGTTTTTCAATGAGTGGAAATATATACTGCAAAGTATGTAAGTGCTGACCTATTTGAACCTGACTTACTCAGGTTTATAAGTTAAAAATCACATTTTGAAAGATATGTAGGTAAATGGAAGGCTTTGTCTCTATCCCATGCTATGATTTTGACATTTTCTTTCTCTCTTTCTTTTTGATGAATCAGTTATTTGATATCATCACTACCAAGTTCTGGGCATTTGATTGATTGGCTATAGCTAATGTGACTTGATCTTTAGTGACTCAAGTTAATGGTCTTTTGTAGACTTAACAGCCACAGGGCCTTGTCTAAAGATCCAAACATGCATCCAATTTCGATGGCCAGTTTTCCCAACAAGTAAATTACTTTACACTGTTGTCCGTAATGTTTATGTCGTTTTGTGTATTGAGAACCAGCTAGAACGCATTATAGTAGTCCAGCTGGATATGACAAATGTGTACATCACTGTGGCAGAATCTTAATTTGGATGAAAGTATGCAGCCTTCAAGCCAGCTGGAGATGGAAGATGGCATTTCCAGCCACAGTAGCTGTTAGGAAGTCCAGAAGCAACAGAGTCCAGTAACACCACAAAGCTGTTTATGTTTGGTGGGTATGATGTCCCGATTGCCAGCGAAACAGCACTTCTCCTTATTTACTCTAAATACTTCTGCCTATCAGCATCACTTTTGTCTTGCCTGGATTGAATTTCCGCCAGCTAGATTTTATCCAAGTTCTTGATTCTGGCAAGCTTGGAGGCAGCTAGCAGTAATGCAAAGGATTTGACACAAAGAAGATACAGAGTGAAGGGACTTTTGTGTGCTGGTAGCAATTAAGGCCCAAGCAACCTAAATTCTCCCTCAGATTCGCATTTCCAAGGAGGCCCTGAAAGATTAGGGGACTACATGTTTGATATTTTCTAAGGAGCAATAATGTCTCTGTAAGAGTCTAGAATATTTCTCATTTGCATCATTTTACATATATTATCAGTTCCAAAACAAGCTATGGCAGATGATGGAAAGGAAGCAGTATGTATGAGAGAATCTATATTGGTGTGTTGGTCATTGATGAAAAGTTTATCTTATGGCAGCAAGGCATGATTGGAAAACTATAGGAACTTAGAAAGGGAAGGCATAGATCTGAGGTCTAGCTTTGCTCTTTTTTCTTTGTGTTACTTTGGGGCAAATTATTTAAGCTCCTTGATTAGTTCATTCATGAAAACGGGCATCACAATAATTTATCTTCTTATGGTATTTTAGTCAACATGAAATGAAAAATGGCATTTGTAAAAGCATAAATAGTAAAAAGTTAATTTGACATGATGATAATGTTTACTACCATTCATCTGGTTGCATTTCCTTGTAAATTTAAAGTTTCAGAGCCCATGTTGTAATTGAGATCTGCTTCTTAAAATCCCTGGATTAAACCTATTTGGAGAGAAACTATCTTGCATCTTTAAGCTCTCAGAACTTTGTCAGGACTAAGAATAAGATTGATGCTTAATATGTATTGATTACTTCATACATATTAAGCATGTATCAAGTAATTGGCTGATTTGGAATTTATTTCTAAATAGTTTTCTGGAATAGGAATTGAAAACATATGGATATTGGATTACCCCTTCTTAGGAATTGGAGAATACATGGATAATAAGCATAATATCTCCAAATTTGCTTTTTTGACAACTTAAAATAACGTTTAACTGAGTAATCAGGATTTCTAAAAAATAATCTTTTATCTTCATTTTTTTTCTATTTACCAATAGACATTTTCTGCTTCATCTGGTATTTTAGTTTAAGATTCCCATTCTCATCTCCCTTGCCATTGATTACAATAAAGCTTCTGAAAATGATTTTATACTTAGTTTTGTGCCTAAAGAACAAGTGTGCCTAAAGAACTTACGTAATGTATTAATTTATTCATTTATTTGTTTTGAATTTATTGATTAGCATCTTTGTACCAGAAGCTATGCTAGTGGTGAAAAGTTAACAGCAAATCACAGGCACTGTTTGTGTCATTCTTCTGACAAACAGGTTAAAAATGCCTGCTAAAATCACTGCTCTATTATTTAGAGCTCTATAATAGCTCTATTATTTAGAGCAGTGATTTTCAACTGGTGTGCCATGAGAGGATCTTAGTGGTGCACCAAAAACTTTTAAAGACCATTAATTAAATTATTGCCAAAAGAAGTTCAAATAACACTAAAGTATATTCTGAGTTTTGTATGTGTATTTTTTTAAGTTTTTTGGCCAGGGCGGAGTTTGAACCCTCCACGTCCAGTATATGGGGCTGACGCCCTTACTCCTTGAGCCACAGGTGCTGCCCAAGTATATTCTGTTTTCAGTTCTCTTTTTTGATTAACACAATTTAAGGATGCCACAGAAGTTTAAATACAGGTTTAAGTGTGCTGTGCAATAAAAAAAGTTGTAAAACACTGTATCAGAGTCGGCAATAAATAAGAGTCATTTTATAAATCATTGTTATAATAACAATGAAGGAGTGGTGCTTTACTGCCGTGTATCTTTTAGGATGCTTTCTGAAAACTGGGCACATCCATAAACTTACATAATCAGCACATCTGGAGCAGAAATGATTATCCAAACATTTCCATAATGTCTTTTTTGTTGCTGTTGGTAGAGTTCTCATACAGTCCTCTTGCCTCAGCCTCCCAAGTAGCTGGGACTACAGATGCCCACCACCGCAAATTTTTTAGAGATGGAGTCTTACTCTTGCTCAGGCTGGTCTTAAACTCCTGATCTCAGGCAATCCACCCACTTTGACCTCCCAGAGTGCAATCACTCTGGCCTTCCATAAGGTCTTAACATCAATTTTGATAGCTGAAGAGAGGTGCACAACTTAGCCCTCAATAGTTCAAAGCATTAAACAACGTAGTCCTGGGGACACCATGCATTTATTTACATAAGGAACCCGAGATACCATGACTAGTGCAGTTGGAAACTTGAGTCCAGTTCTTCCGACATGAAGTTGAGCACCCCAGTTGGTCTCTCCCAGCATGTTGTATTGTCTGGAAAATCTGGAAGGATGGGAATTTTATTAGCAAAAACAAAAAGTACAAATAAGAAATTAGTTATGTCAGTGTGATAAATACTTACTCGGTTAAGACATTAACATTTGGTGCATCTTAGTAGGGTACTGGTGAAACTTATTAAATGTAGAGTATCAATGTCTTTATATAGTGATTAAGAAAATGCTATGAGGGCTATCTCTCACAGTACCATCAAAATGTTTCTGATTGTATATGAAGCACATTCTGCCCTATGATTGCACCAATGTACACAATTATGATTTAATAAAA
>CAUYRH010086621.1:0-24065 GCA_963574655.1 Perodicticus potto | reverse complement strand
CGGACACATGTGGAAGTCACTGAGATGAAGTCTTTAGGAGCAGGTGGGGAAGAAAACACCATAATTGCATGAGGCACAGTTGTCAGGGACCTAGGGCAGTCTGTCAATCTCTTGCTATGATCTGAGGGTCAGGCGATTAGTGATATATAATGGAAATAAAACTGAACAGGATCAGAAGAGAAATTAAAAATGAAAGTTACGCCTCAACATTTTTTACTTTTGGTGAAGTCATATGGCTTCCACCACTGAGCAAACTGCAGTGCCTTCTTCCTCTGATCTTCAAAGCTTTCTCGGATTCCTTTCCTCCAAAGTCTTGGTTCTATATCCAGCATCCCACCAATGATTTCCTTTTAAAGAATGAGAAAAATACAAATAGATGCATGTATAAGTAAGAACGAAGATAGGAATGAAACTATTTCTGTTTATTCTGCTATTAAATGCAGGAAGTAAAAAAAAAAAAATTCTTGTTTTCAGTTAGTTCTTACTACACAAGCCCTGTGATTCTAGGAGTCCTGGCTAGCAGAGTCTTCTGTCAGCAAGGTGTGCGTTTTGTTGCTTGTTAGCATATCTACCAGATGGTAGCAAATGGAAGGGGGAAAAAAGTGAAATTTAAAGAATTTTAGCCACATTAGCAGCTCTCACAGTCTGGAGAAAAGTTAATCAACCTGTACCAAGTATTAATTTGTTGCTCCACTGGAGTTGAAGCTCAAGCTAATGTTCTCTCTACCACCCAGTATATTTATAATCCAGTTGGACTTCTTTTTTCAAGAAACAAAAATCATACTCTAATACTAATCTAAGTACACTTAGAATTAAAAATTATAAATCATTTTCATTTAAAAAGTCACATTCTCTATTAAGAGTAGAGTATAAATGTCTTAATGCAACAATTAAATAAGTGAGGTAAAGGCTATGTTAACCAGTTCAATGTAAGCATTCCAAATTGTACATAAAAGCACATTGTGCTGTATACATGCAGGAATGTACACAGTTATGATGTAATAAAAAAAAAATAAAAACTCACATTCTCAAAGACCTAAAAGATTAAGAAATTAATCAAACTTACACATGTGAGTATCCAAGTACAGAAAGATATGGAGGAGATCTGTAATGCTTAGAGACAGGACAGGGCAGCATGGTAATACAGAAATACACTGTGCTAAGAGTCAAATTCTGAATATCCAGTCTAGCTGTACTGTGTGGTGAGATCCTGGACAAATCATGTAACCTCTGATTATAAGTTCTTCACCTTAAATATACCATGAGGAGTCACACTCCTCAAGCAAATGGCATACTATGTAGTGGCTACAAAGATAGCTAAAATATAGCTATCTGTCTTCAGAGATCTTAGAACAGAACATGGAGCTGTGGTGGGAACCAGCATATTAAGCAAGCTGTACACGGGACTGCCTCACAAAGCAGAATAAGGTTAAGTGTGAAACCAGACCCTCTGGAGACTCAAAAAAAAGAAAAGCTTCAGTTAGTTAAGTCAGAAGAAGCTTCATTGAAAAAGGAATCCCCTATCAACAGGAAAGGGAAGTAATAGGGACAACAGAAACAGTAGATCATACAACATGGAGAGAAATGGGGCAAATTTAGATTTATTTTAAGAGTTCCTTAGCATCAGTCCAAGTAAGCAATGTAGTTCAAGAAAGCCCGGCTTATAAAAGTTGACCTAAAATTGTCTCCATAAAACAGTAAGTTTTGTCTTATATATACCACGTCAGATTGATTCTTGTTCTGTTATTGAGGCAACTGTTAATGGACAGAGAGCACCCCAATCACCTCTTCTTGCTCTCTCAACAACTGCGTATGTAGGAGGCCAAAGGAAATTCTTGGACCCACAGGCCATTTCCTGAAAAGTAGACTTTGAGGAAAATGACTCAGTGACATAATGCTAACTGGGGAAATTTTCCTTTTAACCTTTAAACAGTATCATACCCATAACACATATGCATAATATGTGAAGGGAGGTAGTCCCCAATTAAATTTAGACAACTTGGGAAAAAATGGGCATTTTATTTCCTTTTCACTAAAAGCAAGTTTTTTAAAAAAATTTAATCCAGAGTCAGACACCATTCAGTTACAAGCTCTACTACCTATCAACAGAGTTTTTCAGGGTAGTGAAAAAAAATTCTTTCTAGTTAACCCTGAAAAAATATTCTGAAAATTTCTCAAAGAGGTTTCTGTAATACATTACAAAAGTTCAAAGTTATAGGTGACTTTGATGTTCTAGTTAACCCATTAAAGACAATCGTGTAAAAAGTCTGAATCTAAAACTCTGTAGGAGTTAAGCTGTCTCTTGGCACATCCTTATTCATTGTAGAAGATACCTTATGCAGGAGTAGAAGTGGAGAGGAAGGGGGGAGTAGAGTGAGGAAGCAGGAACCCCAAGCAGAATCATCAAGGAATTGGCTGCATAGGGCTGATATGAGAGGAGAGGCCTGATCTACAGCAGAATGAAAGGTCACTTCCTAGAGGTATTACCATCCAGACTTCTTGTGTCTACTTCAGTTGCTGCATTAATTTCACTCCAGTTCCTGACACTAGCTTATACACTTCCCAGCCACCCTAGACCTTTAATTTAAGGACTATTCTCCAAGGAAGCAATCTGTGACAATGAAAAGGACATACTGGCAAATCAAAAATCTGTACTCCAATATCCACCTACAAACTATCAATGTAAAATGCATCATGTGTGCTTCTTGGATCATACCTCACTTAACTACATAATTTGTTCTCTAGTCACCCATGACCATAGATATCCCTGTTTCTGTCATTTATTAGCACATAGCCCTGGGAAAGTTACGCAATCTCTCTGTAGCTCAGTTTATTCATCTGTAAAATGCAAGTTATAGCTACACAATGGAATCAGTGTGAGTATTAACTGAGAGCTTAGAACAGTAGCCGGGAGCCTGTAAGCCCTAATAAGTGCTAGCAACTACCATCAATCTCAGCACAAGGCTAGCTGACTCAAAAAAAAAACCAAACCATTATAATCACGGCTGACTATGTCAAGAAATGTTCAGTTCAAAAGTGACATCAAAGTGACAATCCTGACTCTCTTATAAATAGTCTATTTTTTTTTATTGTTAATAGTTGGTCGGTTTTCTCAAAATTTTGGTGGAGCAGTACTCACCAACCTCACTGCACACTGTGCTCAAACTTCTGATTTCTCTTCAAAAGAAAGGTGTTACCAAATTGCTAAATTCTACAATTTTATCAAATTTATGAGTATACTTACCTTTCCAAAGTATGGAGGAAATTTGTGCTGATCTTCAATGACATGGGCAAACCCTCCTTGGAGGCCAAAATCCACAGAGAAATAAGGTAAGCCTTTGGGAACCTAAGTAAACAGATAAATCATGTATGAAAGATAGCATGAAATCAGAAAATTATTCTTATCCACTATTCCTGCTCCCTGACAAGATAGTAATTAAGCATCTCTTCAGATAAAATGAATTTCCAGTTCTAGAGATACTTAAGCAATGACCTAACATTCTGAGTAAAAGATTTCATTTTGATGGCCTTTCAACCAGATACTTGTTCATCATATCTAGTAATTATAATCAAACCAATTTTTTTTTTTGTCCTTGGGGAAAACCAGGGGAAAAGGTGCCTATTTTTTGTAATATAACTAGAGAGTGATTTTCCTTAGACCACACGAATAGAGAATAAGAATATGCATTCTTATATTTTACTCACAATGCAGAACAGGAAGCAGGGCTCAGCCACATTCTCAGAGCTTTGTTTACAATATCCCTGAATCTTCACTGCTATATATTTATCAAAGATAAATTATACAACAAAAACCATAATTTTTTATTTAGCTGGTGAGAGGGTATAGCAACATTTAGTTTACCAAACACACCTTGAAATATCTCTAGAATTAACTATTATATATTTGAGGACTTACACTAAGTTGTTCATGTTACAGAAAAAGCAAAAATAAAAATCAGCTTAAAACTATTATATATTATTAAAAGCAGAAAAATTAGTTACTTTTTTATGGCTTACTTTTTCTATATTTCTACACATTTAAATATAATTACCTTGACAGGGAAAATAAAAGTAAAAGAGAGACAGATAAGGTTTTAAATTGCAGCTCTTATTCTTATAAATGTGTGACCACAGATACACATTTACCTAACATTTCTGAGTTTCTAGAGAAATACAAAGAGTTCAGAGGTTTGCTGTGAGGATCAACTAGGACAACATAAATAAAGTGTCCAGCCCAATTCTTGGCACAGAGAAGATCATCAGAATATAGATGATTATTACTTTCATTACTATCTCCCATATAAGAATGCTTTGTGCAGACCTAGTGGTCAAAGAAAAAAGGACTGAGGTCTCCATTTGAATATTTTTGCAGATTGAACTAGATTATCAGGTATGAAGCACAACTCTGAGTGGCTATAAGAATATCAAAGACTATCAAGTAGAGGACAATATTTAAAAGAGAGGAATAACTTAAAGAAGAAATTTGGGACAATATGCTTTTTGTTCATATAATACTATGGTAGGCAGTATAACAGTATGCTAAGGATGTCAATACCCAAGTCATCATTTTGCCATGAATATGTTACTTTATGTGGCAAAAGGAACTGTGCAGATGTGATTAAGTTAAGGATCCTGAAAGGAGAATAACCTGGGTTATCCATATAGGTCCAATGTAATCATAAGGATACTAATAAGACAGAGACAGGAAGGTCTAAGTCTGAGAAAGATAAGAAGATACTATACTCTTAGATTTGATGGTGAAGGAAGGGGCCATAAGCCATGGAATGTAGGTGGCTTCTAACAGCTGGAAAAAGCAAAAAAATCCCAGACTCTTCCCTAGAGCCTCCAAAATAAATGCAGGCCTAGTGACACCTTAATTTAGGTAAGAGAAATCCATTTTATACATGTGATCCACAAAACTGTAAGACAATAAATCAATCTGTGGTGTTTTAGGTCACTAAGTTTGTGGTAACTTATTACAGAAGCATTACAGAAGCATTAGGTAACTAATATACATACCAAGGCTCAAAAACCTCTGGCTTATCTGCCAGGATGGCACAATGAACACACAACTACCTTCAACAAAAGATAGCTGCTGTCATAAGCTTCTTGGTGCTCTCTCTGAAGGATGCGAAGGGTGCCGCCTATGTTCTTGCTAGAACCATTAGTCAGCCGGCATTGCAAAGGCCCTAGTATCAAGGTGTAGACACATACATTTAGCACTTTGTTTTTCCTGCGATGGCCAGCCAGAGTGAAAGTAGTTCTCTAAAGGTACTGACAGAATTACAGTAATAGTTTTTATTTACAGTGAAAAACAAAACAAAACAAAACAAAAAACAATAGTATTTAAATTTTTCACTTTTATTCCAGATGTTACATCTGACTTCCTATAAAGTCGAATCTGAAGGTCTCTGGAAAATCCAAATTTTCTTGAAAAGTATTTTTATTAGTTTTAAAAATAAGTCCTTAAATATTGGATGGTTTGTTCAACTACTATAGTTACCACAAAATTAAACATAAAGTAACATTTTTAAAAGTTCATGGAAGAGGACGAGATGGCAGACTAGAAGCCTGCATACGTTGCTCTTACAGAGAGGACTGCAGATGGCAAGAGGATATTCACCCGCAGATCCACAGTCTCTTAAGAGAGAGCATTGCGAATCAAAAGAGAGGCAACAGGAGGGACCCAAAGTGAAGTAGGAGAAAGACAGATAATCTGCTCCCCAGGGAAGATGAGCACACATATGGGGAAGGCACATGGGGAGAATCCTGGGGCTACCCACCCCCAGTCACTGCCACAGGAGCTGAGGAGGGAACCACCATGCAGAAAGCCACAGCACTCGCACAGAGCACTATCTGGAGACTGTAGTGGCACTGCTCTGGGGAGACAGCACAGTGGTGTCTCTGGGGAGACACACCAACTTGAGAACCCTAGGCAATGCAGTTGGCACCATTTTAAAAGCCTAGATCCAGAATGCTACCTCTACACACAGGTCAGATCCATTGCTGCTGCCTCCCCCATTGACCCTGCCAGTCCATGGGAGGGAAGAGAATGGGGAGGATGGGAAATCTCAGGAATCCCATAATGCACCCCTACTGCCACCAGGCAACCCAGGGGGGCCAATAATTACTGCCAATCGCTGATGTGGGTGGGGCTGCACTCAAACCAGCACAGCCAACAAACATTGCCCGCCACCCCAGGACATGAATAGGGCAGCTCCCAAGCCACTGCAAGCAGACAGCCACCAGCGTGGGTGGGGCTGTGCTCAAGATGGTGAAGGCTAACAAATGCTGCTGCCTGTGGATCTGAGTGGAGCAGCTCTAAAGCCATCTTGGCTGACGATCACTATTGCTGACAGAACTAGGTGAGTCACTCACTCACTCTGCAGTGTGGGGCCCACCAATGACCACTACAGGGGAACAGTGAGGCAGGAGAGGCAGGACAGCAGTAGTGTGAAATGCTCACAATGCACCCACCCATCTCAGGCCAGGTAAATTCTCCAGTGTAAGACACATGTGAGCCATCCAGTGGCCTCTCCTTCCCAGCAGAGGACAGATGCAAGGCAAGCATGTCCATCTTGACCTGAGAAATTTCAGATGAGAAGGAACAAGAATAAAAACTATGGCAACATGAAAAACACAAATTGTTTCAATACCCCCAAAGAATCACAGTAGGTCTCCAGCCATGAATCCCAAACTAAAGGAAATTACTGTATTGTCAGAGATGGAATTCAGAATACAGATGACAAATAAGATGGATGGAATTGAAAAGAACACACTAAAAAACAAAAAAATGTTTCAGGACATGAAGGAAAAAAAACTCACTAGAGATAGACAACCTAACAAAAGACATCACAGAATTTAAGAAATGAAAGAGTCATTTAGGGAATTTCAAAATAAGTAGAAAGCTTAAACAACAATTTAGACCAAGAAGAAAGAATTTCAGAGCTTGAAGACAAGGCTTTTGGAATAACCTAGTCAGTCAAAGATGCAGAAAAAAGAATAAAGAAGAATGAATGATCACTCAGAAAAGTATAGGACTGGCTTGGCACCCGTAGCTCAGTGGTTGGGGCGCCAACCACATACACTGGGACTGGTAGGTTCGAACCCGGCCTAGGCCTGCTAGACAAGAATGACAAGTACAACAAAATAATAGCCAGGTGTTGTGGCAGGCACCTGTAGTCCCAGCAACTTGGGAGGCTATGGCAAAATAATCGCTTAAGACCAAGAGTTTGAGGTTGCTGTGAGCTATGACGTCACAGCACTCTACCGAGGGTGACACAATGAGACTCTGTCTCAAAACAAAAAAAAAAAAAAAAAGAAAAGACAAGTATAGCACTATGCAAAAAATGGTCTGAAGGCCCCACTTAAAAGACACAGTCTGGATGAATGGATGAAAAAGTTCAACCCAAGTATGTTATCTCCAGGAAATACATCTAACTCACAAGGACTCAGACAGACTCACAGTAAAGGGACGAAAACAATATTCCACAGAAATGGTAAATAAGGATGAACAGGTATAGCCATTCTCATATCAGAGGAAATAGATTTTAAATGACAATGATATAAAAAAGACCAAGATGGTCATTGTGTAATGGTAAAGGGTGCCAATCAACAAGACATAACAACCCTAAATATATATGCATCTAATAGGCACTCCCAGATTCATAAAACAAATTCTACTAAATCTAAATGAAGAAATAAACAGTAGTATCATAATTACTGGAGACTTCAATACCCAGTAATTATGAAAGAATAGGACACATCATATCACTGAAGTAGAAAATCAATAGAAAAACACACTTAAATGGGACTGTAGAACAAATGGACCTAATAGACATTTATTACATTACCCCCAAATCATTAAATATGCATGCTTCTCATCAACACATGAGACATTTCCCAAGATAGAATATACATCTTAGGCTACAAAGTCTCAGAAATTTCAAAAAAAATCAAAATCATACCATTTGCCTTCTCAGACCACAGGGGAATAAAACTAGAAATCAATTTTAAGAGAAAAACTTGAATTTACCAAAGTCAAAGAAATTAAGCATCTTTCTGCTAAATGATACTTGGATCAATGATGAAATTATAATGGAAATCAAATCCTTGAACCGAATGACAAAGTATCCATAAGCTTTCAAAAGTGTCTGGAATAAAGAAGCAGCAGCCTAAGGGAAAAGTGCACAGCCTTAGATAACTACTTCAAAAAGAAAGATCACATATCGATAACCTAATGTCACACCTCATGGACTAGAAAAAGCGAGAACCAAACCTAACTCCAGCAAAAGCAAAAAGAAAAATAACAAAGCCTGGAGGAGAACTAAGCAAAATGGATACCTCCCCACTCACTACCCTCCAAAAAACAAGGGATCAATGATACAAAGAGCTGGTTCTTTGAAAAGATAAACAAAATTAATTGACCACTAGCTAGATAACCAGAAATAGAAAAGAAAAGACTCAAATAAGCTCAAACAGAAATGAAAAAAGAGGCACTATAACTGATAACACAGAAATACAAAATGTCACCTGTAAATACTACAAAAACCTCCATGCACACAAACTAGATAACTTAGATGAAATGAATAAATTCTTGGAAACACACAATGTCCCAAGCCAAAAGTGGAAATAAATAGAAATCTCAAACAATCTGGTAACAAACAGAAAAACTGAAGTAGTAATAATCTTCCAACCCACTCCACCCCCGTCAAAAGCCCCAGACAAACAGATCCACAGTCAAATTCTACCAGGCCTACAAAGAACAGGTACTTTTCCTACAGAAATTATTTCATAACATAGAGATGAAGGGAATTTTCCCTAACTCAGTATTACCTTGATAACAAAGCCAGAAATGGACACAACAAAAACCGAAAATTACATTAATGCATTAGTGTAGTTTCTAATATCAGTTAGAAATACAGATGCAAAAGCCTGAACAAATTACTAGCAAACCAAATTCAATATCATACCAAGAAATAATTCACCATAATCAAGTATATTTCATCCCAAGGATGCAAGGATAGTTTAATATATGCAAATCAATTAATAAATCAATAAACATGATTAACTGCATAAACAGAAACAAAGACATGGACCATATATGATCATCTCCATAGATGCTGAAAAAGCATTCAATAAAATTTAACACTCTTTCAAGATAAAAATCCTCAACAAACTAGGTACAGAAAGAATGTAACTCAAAAATGATAAAAGCCATATATCACAAACCAACAGCCCACATATTATATTGAATAAAGAAATGCTGAAAGCTTTCCCTCTAAGAACTAG
The DNA here is from genome assembly GCA_963574655.1 of Perodicticus potto. Classification (NCBI taxonomy): domain Eukaryota; kingdom Metazoa; phylum Chordata; class Mammalia; order Primates; family Lorisidae; genus Perodicticus; species Perodicticus potto. The sequence continues at coordinate 14,774 of CAUYRH010086621.1, read as the reverse complement.
ACAAGAGTGCCCATGTCAACACTTCTATTTAACATAATACTAGGAGTCCTATCTAAAGCAATCAAGAAAAATACAGAAATAAAGTGTATCTAAACCAGGAAAGAAGAGATCAAACTATCCCTGGCTGCTGCTAAAATGATCTTGTATCCAGGAAACCCTAAAGACTGCACCAAAAGACTCCTAGAATTGATAAATTCAGCAAAGTCTCAGGATACAAATCAGTAACATTTCTACATACTAATAATAGTCAAGGTGAGAGACAAACCAAGGACTTAATACCATTCACAATAGCTGCAAAGAAAATACAACACCTAGGACTATACTTAACCAAGGAAGTGAAAGATCTCTACAAGGAGAACTACAAAACACTAATAAGTGAAATCAGAGATGACACAACCAAATAGAAAACATCCCAGGCTCATGGATTGGCAAAATCAACATCATTATAATGTTCATACTGCCCAAAGGTGACTTACAAATTCAATGCAATTCTCATCAAAATACCAATGTTATAGTTCACATATCTAGAGAAAACAATCCTACACTTCATCTAGAACTAAAAAAGAGCCCAAATGGCCAAAGCAATCTTAAGTAAAACAAAAACCTGGCAGCACCATATTACCAGACTTCAAACTATACTACAAGGCTATAATAATCAAAACAGCAGGGTATCAGCACAAAAATAGAGACATAGACAATGGAACAGAACAGAGAATCCAAATATAAAACCATCTACCTACCTATAACCAACTGATCTTAGATAAGGCACACAACATACACTAGGGAAAGGAAGTTCTCATCAATAAAGGGTGCTGGGAAAACTAAATATGCACACACATAAGAAGAAAATAGGACCTTTCACCCTGTACAAAAAGTAATTCAAGATGGATAGAAGACTTAAACATAAGGCATGAAAAAATAAAAATTCTAGAAGAAAACAAAGGAAAACCTCTTCTGGACATTAGCCTAGGCAAAGAATTTATGACTAAGACCCCAAAGGCAAATATAGCAATAACAAAGGTAAATAAATGGGACTTAACTAAATTAAAAAGCCTTCTGAACAGCAAAGGAAATAATCAACACGGTAAACACTACACCTAAAGAATAGACGCAAATATTCTCAACCTATACATCTGATAAAGTGCTATATCCCGAACCTACAAAGAACTCAAACAAATCTTCAAGAAAAAAAAAAAATCAAAAAATGACAAAAGATATGAATATAAGTTCTTTAAAAGAAGATAAACAAATGGACAAATGAAAAAATGCTCAACATCACTAATTATCAGAGAAATGAAAATTAAAACCATAATAAGATACAACCTTACCCCTAGGAATGGTCATTATTAAAAAGGAAAAAAAACAGATGTGCCATGAGACTGCAAATTAGTGCAACATTTATGGAAAACAGTATGGAGATTCCTCAAAGAAATAAATTACCATTCAATCCAACAATCCCACTACAGGGATTTCCCCAAAGGAAAATAAGTCATTTCATCAAAAAGATACCTATACTCCATGTTTATTGTAGCATAATTCCCAATTACAAAGATGTTGAATCAACCTAAGTATCCATCAACTCATGAGAGGATAAAGAAAATGTGATATGCATATACCAGGAAGTATCACCCACCTATAAAAAGGAACAAAACAATGTCTTCTGTAGTTACATGGATGAAACTGGAGACCATTATTCTTAAGTGAAGTACCTCAGGAAGAGAATAACAAACACCAGATGTCCACTCTAATAACTGTGAGCTAAACAGTGGGCACATATGTGCACAAAGATACGTACAAGACATTGAAAACCAAGAAGTAGGGAGGTTGGGAGGGGACAAGGGGTAAAAATTTGCCTCTCAGGTACAATGAGCACCATTCTGGTCATAGGCAGACTAAAAGCACTGACTTAAGCATTGTAGAAGGTACCCATGTAACATGTGTATCCTCTTAGTATTTTGAAATTAAAATAATAATAATAATAATAATAAAACTTTCAGGAAGAATTCTCATAAAGATCTCAAAAAAATAGCTTTATTAAAAATGACTGCTTTTGTTTGAGAAAAAAAAAGAAATTTATTACTTCACCTGCAAAAGAGGAAAAGTGACAGATTACTCATATCAAAATACCAAATTTCCCCAAACATAAGCAGAAACAGAGTATTTAAAGGGGAGGGCTCTTCATTTTTCCACTAGTTATTGAGTCTAATCTTCCCATCTCTGCTGAAGACAAAGCCATGACCTCTGCCCACCTGGGAGGCCTGAGGGACTTTACTAACCAAATTCCAGACCCTCCATCTCCATCTCAACACTTCAGCTGAACCATTTCTAGTAGCACAAAGAACAAAAGACATTCCCCTCACACTCCCGATCATGAGTCTCGGTTTCCAAAGAGAATGGGGAAGGTTTTAAAGAGACAGAAGTATTTCTAACCATTTTTTCCAGGTCATTCACTCTGGTACATATTCCTCACTCTCAATTTTACACTTCTATATCTATGGGAGGAGGAGTAAAGTAGTTTTAAGCTACTTCTTGATGAATTGGGGTGATGTTTCAGATGGAAGGTTTATATATACGTATATCATTGCAAAACTTGTGGCAGTACATTTACAACAGATTGTGAGGCAAAAAAAGTTGTATGTTTTCTTGACATTATCACACAATTCCTTTGCAGTGAACATTCAGATATGTTTCTCGTGTAAGAATAAGGAAAATAATAATAAGGAAACCTATTATTCACATGACATGTAATAGGAGCTTGGCTTTCCAAAAGAAGCAATGAGGGAGAAATACTCTAGCGACATCTGCTAGAACAAAGGCTGGCAAATTTTTCCTGTAAACGGGCCACATAATAAAATAGTTTAGGCATCATAGTTCATACGGTCTCTGTTGGGACTACTCAACTCTGCACTTGTAGCATGAAAGCAGCCATAAACAATACATAAGCAAATGGGTGTGACTGTGTTCCAATAAAACTTCATTTATTCAAACAGGTGAGACACTGGATTTAGCAAGCAGGCTTGAGTTAGCAACCCCAGCACTAGAATATAAACTCCATATGGACAGGGATCTTTTCTGTTTTGCACACTATGTACAAGAATCACTTAGAACAGTGCCTGGTACACAGCAGTCAATAAATATTTATAGAATAAATTGTTTTATGAATAAACAAGAAGGAACTCACAGCTCTATAAATCTTTATTCCATTTAGTTTATATTTACTTTATATTTCTAGAAAAGAGAAAGATCATTACAGAAGTAATATTAAACTTAGGTATAACTTCATCTAGAGGTTGATCAAGCTTAAACTATGAAACATGATTAGGCAAATCTCCCAAAGAACCCATAATCTAACTCAACTACTATTTTATAGGAACATAATAGGTAACCGTTGGATAAGAAAAACAAAATAAATTCTAAATTCCAAATGGAACCTGTAAGAACATTGTTTTCTCAGCATAATTCCAGTAAAAGAAAGCCCTTCTCACTACCTGTTCCATAGGGCTGAGAAGCCCACCAGAGGAGCTCTCAGGGAAGAGTCTACTGGCAGACATAGACAACTATGGGATAGAAGATAGGGCTACAAGTGCTAGGCAGTAGGGACAGAATGATCTGGGAGACAGCCGGGCATCACTGCTGGCCTCAGTACTAAAAACAATACTCACTAGACACAGTACACTGTCTCAAGACATAAGTGCAGGAAACAGAATGTGTTAAGAGAATGTGTTAAATCATGCAGTTAAAGAAAAACTCCTTGTTTTTGAACCTTGGCCCTCTCTTTGAAGCTTGCCATGGTGCTGTGTTTTCTCAAACCTGACAATTTCAATAAAAGCCTGGGTGGAACACAGGGAAGGGCTGCACCCTTGTCTCTCCATGGGGACGGCCCTCAGTTCAATGCAAATGAACTGAGCAGGTGTTACTATTTTGCATCGGGTTGCACTGACAGTTATTATGGCAATGTGCTCAAGGTCAGCAAGAAGCATTCGTCTGAATAAATAAAAACTCTTTAAAAATAAGCATTTTCTAGACCAAGTAGAATGAAAATAACTTCTTTATTTGTAAAATCAGATACTTCACCTTCAGTCATTCAGCTAAATGGTTTCCTTCTCAACTAAGATGTAGAAAATGATGAAGATTCTGATCACTAGGGTTGTTTTTAATATTAGAATTGATACTTACAGACTTCCTGATATCTTTTGAAGAGAGATCAATCAACTTCTTGTTCATAGACCATTCTTCATCAGATTCCATTATGGCTTTCTAAGAAACAGACATTTGTTAAATGAAAAAATAATATATAACCAAATACAAACAGACAGTTTAAAACAAAATAATATAGTGAATTAACTATGAAGTATAACAAGGTAGTCATTACTCTAAATAATCAAGGCTTTAATTTTAGGTATTTAAAATTGAAATTTATTTTTTTTTTTGGAATTTATTTTTTAAAGTTCTACCTTTAGCCAAGATAATATTCTTTCACTCATTCTTAACTCCTGTACTAACTTCTGGACAATCCTTAATAAGACTGAGCAATTTAATATTAAATATAAACTGTGACCATAAAAGTTCATAGTCCTCACTGCATTCATAGAAATCTAGTAAAATGAATTCATTTTAATGTTCTTCTTCCAAATACCAACAGAATAACATATATGCTTTCTGACAACCAAGAACTTGAACTATTTCTGCTCATATAACAAAGAAGTAAAAATGTAGGGAAAAGTTGCTCTAAAAAACAAAGCTGTTTTTTAAAAATGCAAGAAACATAATGGTCTATTTCAACCTTAAAACAACTTAACTTTACTTGTATACCACTCTACAGTTTTCTTCCCCTCCATATATAAATTTTGCTTTTGATGTCAAAATTTATACAACTGTAATTTGTCAGTTTGTAATTTAAAAAATAAAAGTTAAAAGAACATAGAAAAAAAATACAAAGAAATAGAATTGATACAGGATTCTTTGTTCAGGGCTGGACCGGGACCCTAGTTTTCTAGGCCTAGGTGATCTTAGAAATCAATCTCATGGCTTACTGTAGCTCAGTAGTTTAGGGTGCTGGCCACATACACCAAGGCAGATGGGTTCAGACCTGGCCAGGGCCTGCTAAACAACAATGACAACTGCAACAAAAAAATAGCCAGGGTTGTGGCAGGTGCCTGTAGTCCCAGCTACTCAGGAGGCTGAAGCAAAGGAATCGCCCTGGAGTTTGAGGTTGCTGTGAGCTGTTGACGCCACAGAACTCTACCAAGGGCGACATAGTGAGACTCTGTCTCAAAAAAAAAGAAATCATCCTCATCACAAGTCCCCAGACACAAAAAGGCCCCTTTCAGGCCACATTCTCTGGACACAAACAAGATTCATGAAAAAAGCAGCCTGACTGGTATCTCATCTGGGCCAGTTCCTCCTGGAACAAGGAACACATACCCGGGGGCAAGGTTTTCAAGGACCACATTCCTTTGCTAATTTTAGGATTATTTTCTTTCAGCAGGTTCCTGGTCAATTGTGACAAGTTCCAGACATATATTCCCAAACCCACCCCCGCTTGCAGGATAGCACAAGCAGTATGTAAACCTACTGCCCACTGGGGCTCCCCCTCCATTGCCAGAGGTTCTGTTCTCCCTCTTTCTTTTATCTACCTTTTCTATTTTTCAATAAACTCTGTCCTTTCACTTACTGGCGAAAGGAATCTAGAGTCACTAGTGGTTCTGTTTTCATTCTTCAAACTCTGAGATCAAGGACCTACCACAGAAATTTTGGCTTATACAGAACTCTAAGACTGTCTATGTTCAGCAATATGGCTACTATTCGTGGTAAAAAAATACCCAATAGAAAGAAAAAACAAGGTGATAAATATAAAATAACCTCTTTTTTTTTAATATAGTTATTACTTAAGAAAATTTTAGAGATAAAATTAACATTCAAATAAATACAATTTAAACACATCATACATAGTGCCATTCCCTGCTTAACAGATATGGAGATAGACATTGGCTTGACTTTCTAATACAGTACTCAATAGGAATGCATCTGTAATGATCATAAAAGGTTTAGTATAAAAGAAAAAAGTGATTGACACTGTTCTAAGGAGTGTCATTTCCGTCACTCCACATGAGCAACAGTGGTGCTGTTGGGCCACACACTTCACCTAGGACTCTGAGGAAGCACCAAAACAAGTTATGCCAAAAAGTGTAATAAGATCTTTGTCAACTAAACTTGGTTAACAAAGGACTGGCACTGACCTTTGGGATTATCTGGCTTATTCTCTTAAACCGCTAAAGTTTTTATTTTTAATTACAGGTACATAAATAGTTATATATTGGGGTACATGTGATGTTTGATACAGGCTTATAATGTGTAATGAGCAAATAAGGGTAACCGAGATAACAGCGTAATTCTCTTCATCAAATAATCAGACCATCTTTAAAGATTTCTAGAGAGAAAGCAGATTTTTACCAACTCATAAACCTGACAGGTATTATAGCTTTTTATTGGAGCTTAGAGTTCACATTAATAAATTTTACCATTCTATACTGTATAAACATACCATATGCAATCTTCCTACACAAACTCACAAAACATTACCTTCCTTTTTCTTTGAGCATGTTAGTATTTCATACATGGTTCTATACTAATGCCTTTGTCTAAAAATTATACTGTATTCAGATCAGTATCAAACACATACTATTTATTTAGTAAAAGCTGCCTAAATACTGTAAATGACAATTGGTTATGAACTCTAGTCATTATTTTGTATACAAAATGTTTATCAAAGTTAGAAATTTTTCTTTTTACAAATAATATAATAAAATATCAAATGCTAAAACTTAGCAGTAATTCCCCTAAGCAATTGTGATCTGCATTGCTTGCATATTATTATCTGTGGCTCCAGTGTATTTCAATTATCAATTTTCTAGAGTTATATCTATAATTCTTACTTAAAAGCACTTCTAGGTAAAGTCCTAACTGCATTTGAGAAAAGGGAAATTAAAACAGAAATTATAAGTTATCTTTTGATGGTATATTCATACTTCTAAATAAGCATACTTTTAAAAGATCAAAATTCCAAATTTCTTTTGAAAGAAACTTAGATATCAGAATGTTCTGTGCTTTCCTTCATTTCTTTATGTGTTATAAAATTTGATATAAGTATATAGGAGAAAAATACACAGTACAGAAATAAAGACAACTATATTCACAAAATAGCACTGTATCAAAAAATAAGTATGAATGCAAAGACTTATCTATAAATACCTTAAAATAGATGGGAGCCATATCTCCCACCTCCTTTGGGAGAGGAATACATTCATAAACCATGTGGAACTGTCTCTTGGTACTCATATTCGTTTCTAAAAAGATGCAGTCCAATCCTTTATCTTCAAACATCTTTACCAATGATTTCCTGAACATCTGAACAAAGAGAAAGAATTAGATAAATAAAACAGAGGAGATTCAAAATCAAGAACTTATAAAGTAATGCCTAATCTTTGCCATGTTACCTTGTAATTATAGTTTCTAAATCCACTATATAATTTCACATTATTTAAGCAATGATTTTTAAAAGTGAAATCCACTCTGTATATATTAGAAATAGTTCCAGCAAACTAAAATGATAAAAGAAGGACAACTCAAACTGAGGTAGTAAAATATGAAGAACTGACAGTAAAATCATAGGGAAACATCCATAAGCCCCAAAAGGGGCTCTGACCAGACGCACATCCTTAAATTCAGAAACAGACAGCAAGAAAATGCACTTCCAAATGTTTCCTATGCTCAGGGCATCTTCACTATTTGGTTCTTACATGTTTTCTAACCCTTCACTTGCAATCTTGCATTCAAATAGTCCTTTATTTTCACACATAAGGCAATCCCGGCACTCATATCAGTCCTGGCATGAAAGTAAAAAAACACTAAAACTGAAAAGAGAGTTTTCTTTTCCCAAAGGACTAAGTATCACTATGTTCCCTTCTGCATGTACATACGTATGTATGTATTTCACACTCCAGGCCTCAGGAACAGCTGTTTGTCGAGGGTGGCTGAACGGCGCCGAATGGTCTGGGATATTTGCGTGCATTCACTTGGCACTCCCCCCAGTACAGCACAGAGCTAACAACTGGCCAAAGAGGGAAGAGCAGGCTGGGTGCCACGGGCCAGCTCTCTCCACACCTCTACACATCTAAGGATTTTAAGTACAAAGCTGGCCTTGTAAGGTGTTATGCAAGTATATTTAAAGACAAAATACATTTTATTTAGATTTATCAGCTTAATTAATAACTTCAAAATTTTTTTGTGTGTTAATTTAATCATACAAATATTAATTTACAGGGTAAGGATATACCTCCTCATCTTCATCTCCTCCCTGCAACGTGAAGTCCCACCACAAATACCCACCCAGCTTGCTTGCTACACACAACACTGCCCAGATGCAAGGGCAGCCATTGCTGCTCCTGCATTCACCCACGGAAACAAAGGAAAGGCAAGGAACTTTTTAATATTTTAATTAAACTAACTTTGAGATAATTACAGATCATATACAGTTATAGGAAATCAATTTCCCCCAATGGTAACATCTTATAAAGCTATAGTACGACTATGATGTTGACACTGATAAATTTAAGGTTCAGAGTAATTCCACTATGACCCACAAAGACCTCCCCTATTATTCTTTTGCTTCTTTTCAGAGACAGGATCTCACTATGGTGCCCAGCCTGAAGTACAGAGGCTATTCACAATTGCAACCACAGTGCGCACCACCTCAAACTCTAGGCTCATCCCCCTGAGTAGCTCTGACTACAGGCGCACACTGCCGGCTCCTGTTACCCTTCTGTAGATGCATCATTCACACCTTACCTAGTTCCATACTCCCTTCCCCACCTTAACTCACAGCAACAGCTAATGTACTCTTTTCATTTCTTTAATTTTGTCATTTCAAGAATGTTATATAAATAGAATCATGTAATCTTTGGGGGTTAGTTTTTTTCAATTAGCATTATAATTCCCTAAAGTTCCACGTAAGTTATTTTACATACCAATACTTCCTTTTTATTGGTAAATAAATTCAAATTAGGAATTAGTTAGTTTTCCTAATATGGATATACTGAACTATATTTAACTATTAACCTTTGCATGATTATCTGGAATGTTTCCAATTTGGGGCTATCACAAATAAAGTTGCCATGAACATTTGAACACAAGTTGCTGTGCAAACATAACTTAATTTCTCTACGGTAAATGCCAAGGAGTGTAACAGCTGAGTCCTAAAGTAGTTGCACATTTCATATTTTAAGAAATTGCTGATCTCTATACTGTTGTGGCTGAGTATACTATACTGAGTGGCTACAACTCTAGCCACTCAAAGTGGCTGTACTGTTTTACATTTCCACTAGCAACACAGGAGCAATTCTGCTCCACATCCTTGCCAGCATTTGGCGTTGTCAATATTTTTTTATTTTACATTTCGATACATATATGATTTATCATTATGGTCTTAATTTGCATTTTTAATAGTTAACGGTATTTATATCTTTTATATGCTTATTTTTCATCTTCTCTTCCATGAAATGCCTCTTCATGTCTTTTATCCATTTTCCAAATGGACTGTTTGTTTTCTTATGTGAAGTTCTGACATCCTAGATTTTTATATATTATTTATATATTCTGGATACCAATTTTTGTCAGATAAGTGGTTTGTGAATATTTTCTCCCAGTTGGTAGTTTTTCTTTTTACCCTCACGAGGGACTTTCGAATAACAAAGTTTTTAATCTAATAAAGCTCAGTTTATCAATTTTTATTGTTGATTATAGTTTTGTTGTCAAATCTAAGAACTTTCTATATACTGAAGATCCTAAAGATTTTATCTTTTTTTTTTTTCTAAAAGTTTTGTAGTATTATACTTACATTAAAGTTCATGATTAAGGTTTTCTTAATTTTCAGTATTTAGAAAATTTCCTATTATCTTTCCACTATTGATTTTTAGTTTGATTCCACTGTGGTCAGAGAATATACTGCATGGCTTCAATTGCTTTAAATTTATTAGCGTCATTTGTGTGGCAAATATAGTCTATTTTGATATGTGTTCTGAAACAAAAAGCACTTTTTCATTTTTTTGAGATAGAGTCTCACTCTGTTGCCCAGGCTAGAGTGCCAAGGCATCAGTCCAGCTCACAGTAACCTCAAACTCCAGGTTCAAACAATCCTGCTGCCTCAGCCTCCTAAGTAGCTGGGACTACAGGTTTTGCTACAACATCTGGCTAATTTTTTCTATTTTTACTAGAGATGGGGGGGTCTCCCTTTTGCTCAGGTTGGTCTTGAACTCCTAAACTCCAGGGATTCTTGGCTAGGCACCCATAGCTCAGTGAGTAGGGAGCTGGCCACATACACAAAAACTGGTGGGTTTTAGCCTGGCCCAGGCCAGCTAAACAAGGCCAACTGCAACCAGCCGGCCGCTGTGGAAGGCACCTGTAGTCTGAGCTACTCAGGAGGCTGAGGCAAGAGAATTGCTTGAGCCTAAGAGTTTGAGGTTGCTGTGAGCTGTGATGCCATAGCACTCTACCAAGGGCAACATAGCGAACCTCTGTCTCAAAACAAAGGAAAAAGAGGGGGGGGATTGTCCTGCCTCAGCCTCCTGGAGTGCTAAGATTACAGGCATGAGCCACCACAGTCAGCCTAAATGTGTATTTTCTGATATTGGGTATTCTATTAATATTAATTAAATATTAATTAAATCCTGAATGATATAGTTACAGTGGGCTAAATTGTGGCCTCCAAAGGTATCTATGTTCTAATCCCTACAACTTATAATGTTACCATATTTGGCATAAAGGGCTTTTCAGATATAATTAAATTAATAATCTTGAGATAGTGACATTATCCTAGATCATCTGAGTAAATTCTAAATGCAAATAAAAGTGTTCTTCTAAGAGGCAGGCAGAGGGAGGTTTTTTTTGTTTGCTTATTTTTCGGAGACAGAGTCTCACTCTGTTGACCAGGTTAGAGTGCTATGGTGTCAGCCTAGCTCACAGCAACCTCAAACTCCTGGGTTCAAGTGATTCTCCTGCCTCAGCCTCCCGAGCAGCTGGGACTACAGATGCCCACCACCATGCCTAGCAAATTTTTCAATTTTTAGTGCAGATGGGGCCTCACTCTTGCTTAGACTGAACTCAAACTCCTGAGTTCAAGCCATCCTTCTGCCTCAGCCTCTCAGAATGCTAGCATTACAAACGTGAACCACCGCACACTGCCAGGCACAGGGAATTTTGACCAGAGAAGAGAAAGCAAGGTGATGACAAGAAGAGAGATCAGAGTGATGTCGCCACAAGCCAAGAAGTGCCACAAGAAACCAGAAGAGGCAAGGAATGGATTCTCTCCCAGAGTCTCCAGAAGCAATAAGTCCCACCAAAACTTTGATTTTAGCCCTATAATACTCATTCATAATTCTGACCTCCAGAATTATAAGAGAATACACTTCTGGTGTTTTAAGCCACCAACCCTGTGGTAATTTGTTAGAAACTACTACAGTGGTATTTTTAAGTTCTAATATGTCCTTGCTGGTTTTCTGCCTGGTTGTTCTTTTAATTGCTAAAAAGAAGGTGTGGAAGTCTCCAACTATACTTATGAATTTATCTGTTTTTCCTTTCAGTTCTCTGTTTTTGCTGCACATGTTTTGTATCTCCATGTTAGTCCACACACATTTACGACTGCTATGTATTTTTGGTGGATTCACCGTTTCATTATTATATAATGTCCTTCTCCTTACATTATGTAATGTAATTTTCTCTGCTCTGAGGTCTACTTTATATAAACAGAGTCACTTATGCTTTCTTTTGATTAATGTATGCAGACATACATTTTTTCAGCCCCTTATATTATTCTACTTGTGATATTACATTTGAAGTGGGTTTCTTGAAGACAGCATATAGCTGGGGTATATATTACTCTCTACCAAACTCTATCTTTTAATTGATATGCTTAGAACTATTGGTAATTTAACACAGTTATTGATATAGTAAAGTTTCTTTTTTTAATTTTAATTTTTTGAGACAGAGTCTCATTCTGTTGCCTCAGACTAAAGTCTCATGGTGTCAAAGCTCACAGCAACCTCAAACTCCTGGGCTCAAGCAATCATCTTGCCTCAGCCTCCCAAGTAGCTGGGACTACAGGCACTTGCCACCACATCCCACAGAACCCACAGAATGCTCAGGAATTGGCAGCACAAAGTATTTATGGAAATGGAGGTAAAAGTGTGGCTAAAATCAGATGCTTAATTGAAAGCCTTTTGAAAAAGCAATTAACATGGTAGATCCTCTCTTCATCAACAGAACACTACAGGATACAGGATCAGCCTCTGGAAAAAGTAAAACAAGGTAGCTGAGCTGGGAAATCCATACACAATGGAGAGTATGTTATGAAAACACAGATGTTATAAGAAAGGCTACTTAATGTTCTTAAATGTTCAACATTATGCCACCCCCAGGCTTTTCCCCCTACTCAGCTCCCAGAATACTGGCAAGCAGATTAAAATGGCCTAGGCTGGAGACTGAAAGAGACTCTTCAGGAGGGTCTATCCAGCTCTAAGAAAAGGACCTACAGGTACCAATGGTGGCTATTTCCCAGTGAAATGTCCCCAACTCATCACTACCCTGTGAAGTCCACAGTCAACAACCATCAAGGGCCATATTCCCTCTCCTTTGCCAATTGAGATATTTTTAAAATTAGTCTATAGTGTCAGACTATAGCATACACATATGTTCAAGCAAATTTGTCAAAGTGGTAAGAATTTAAAGGGGGACCAAGTGTCCTTATGTATTTACCAAAACTACTAATTTTGGCTGCACACAATGGCTTACGCCTATAATCCTAGCACACTGGGAGGTCTAAGCAAGTGGATTCCTTGAGTTCAGGAGTTCAAGCTGAGCAAAAAGAAATACTTTGTGTCTACTAAAAATAGAAAAACTAGCCAGGTGTTATGGCAGGCACCTATAGTCCCAGCTACTTAGGAGGCTGAGGCAAGAGGATAGCATGAGCCCAAGAGTTTGACGTTGCTATGAGCTATAATAATGCCATGGCTCTCTACCCAGGAGGACAGAGTGAGATTCTGTCTTGAAAAAAAAAAAAAAAAAAACACGAATAATTTGGATCTTATTAATTTGAAATCTGTGATTATTAAACTGTGTTCTACTACTACCGGCACGGTGGCTCACGCCTATAATCCCAGCACTGTGGGAAGCTAATTGGAAGAATTGCTTGAGCTCAGGAGTTTGAGACTTGCCTGAGCAAGAGTGAGACCCTCCACTCCTAAAAAAATGGAAAACCTCAGCCAGAGCCAGGGTAAGTGCCTGTAATCCCAGCGGCTTCCGGAAGCTGAGGCAGCGGGATGCCTACAGCCCAAGTCTTAGATTGCAGTGAGCTATGATGCCATTATACTCTGCTCACGGCATAGGGTGGGACTGTAGCTCAACAACAAAAAAATAAAAAGCAAAGAAAAATAAAAAATAATAAAAAATAAATAAATGTGTACTACCAAAACTTACCTTTGCATTTTCTACTAAATAGAAGGTCTAAAATTAAATTTAAATATTACCAGATAATACTGATTCAAAATCACCTGAAAGGAATAAAACACTACCACACTTATCAATTATCTCAATAAATGTTTACGGCTTGAATTCCCCACTAAAGAGGCATACATTGGCTGACTGGATTTCCTGTCTGCAGGAAACACACATAGCTTCAAAAGACAAATTAAAAATCTAAGCTAAGGATTGGAAGACAATTGTTCAGGCAAATGGAATTCAGAAGAAAGGAGGAGCTGCAATCTTATTTTCAGATACATGTGGATTTAAACCAACTAAAGTCAAAAAAGACAAATACGGTCACTTTATATTGGTCAAGGGAAAAATATAACAAGAAGACGTTTCAATTCTAAATATTTATGCACCCAATTTAAATGCTCCCAGATTCTTCAGCAATATGATATCCTATAATACCATAACAACAGGGGACTTTAACACTCCTCTTACAGAGCTGGACAAATCCTCTAAACAGAAATTCAACAAGGATATAAGGGACTTAAATGAGACCCTAGAACAACTGTGCTTCATAGACACATACAGAACACTCCATCCCAAAGATAAAGAATATATATTCCTCTCATCGGCCCATGGAACATTCTCCAAAATTAATCATACCCTAGGACACAAAACAACCTCAACAGAATCAAAAGAATTGAAATTTTACCTTGTATACTCTCAGACCACAAGGCACTAAAGGTGGAACTCAACTCCAACAAAAACATTCAACCCCACACAAAGGCATGGAAATTAAACAATCTTCTGTTGAATGACAGTTGGGTGCAGGAAGAAATAAAACAGGAAATCATTAACTTCCTTGAGCAAAACAACAATGAAGACACAAACTACCAGAAACTGTGGGATACTGCAAAAGCAGTTCTAAGAGGAAAATTTATCACTATAGATGCCCACATTCGAAAAACAGAAAGAGAGCGCATCAATAAACTCACAAGCAATCTTACGGAATTGGAAAAAGAAGAACAATTTAGGCCTAAATCTAGCAGAAGAAAAGAAATATCCAAAATTAAATCAGACGAGAGTCCTGAAGATGGCGATGATGACGATCCCGTAGTTCATCACTCCCCAGTCAGCAGGTGAGAGGGAGGGAGTACTGGACCTTTCACCGTGTGAATTGTCGGAGTGGATGGGTACTTGGCGACGCACAGTGATTTGGTGGATTGTTGTGTTTGAAATATAGTTCATAACCA
>CAUYRH010086620.1:0-25229 GCA_963574655.1 Perodicticus potto | reverse complement strand
TTTTAGTTTTACTCCATTCAGTATACTATTAGTTGTGGGTTTGTCATGGATGGCTTTGATCAGATTCAGAAATGTGCCACCTATGCCTTTATTCTTAAGTGTTCTAATTAGAAAAGAATGCTGAATTTTATCAAATGCTTTCTCTACCTCTACTGAGAGGATCATATGGTCTTTGTTTTTGCTTCTGTTCATATGGTGAATTATGTTTATGGACTCACATGTGTTAAACCAGCCTTGCATCCCTAGGAAGAAAACTTGATTGTGATGAATGATTTTTTTTTAATGTACAGCTGTAATCTCTTGGCTAGGATTTTATTGAGAATTTTTGCATCTCTATTCATTAGTTAAATTGGTCTGAAATTCTCCTTTTTAGTTGGGTCTTTTCCTGGTTTTGGCATCAGGGTGATGTTTGCTTCATAGAACGTGTTGAAGAAGATTCCTTCCTTCACAGTGTTTTGGAATAATTTCTGCAGTATGGGTATAAGCTCTTCTTTGAAGATTTGATAGAATTCTGGTGTGAATCCATCTGGACCAGTGAATTTTTTTGTTGGGAGATTTTTTATTGTTTCTTCTATCTCAGTTCTTGAAATGAGTCTGTTCAAGAGATTTATTTCTTCTTGATTAAGTCTAGGGAGAGGGTGTGATTCCAGGTATTGATCCATTTCCTCCATAATGTCAAAATTCTGGGCATAGGGTTTCTTGTAGTACTCAGAGATGAACTCTTGTATCTCTGTGGCATCTGTTTTTCCCCTTTATCATTTCTGATTGGGGTTATTAGAGATTTTACTTTTCTGTTTCTAGTTAATCTGGCCAAAGGTTTATTGATTTTACTTATTTTTTCAAAACCCCAAATTTTTGTTCAGTTAATTTCCTAAATAATTCTTTTGTTTTCAATTTCATTAATCTCTGGCTTAATTTTGGTTATTTGCTTTCTTCTTCTGGGTTTGAAATTAGATTGTTCTTCTTTTTCCAATTCCATAAAATGGTTCATGAGTTAGTTGATGCACTCTCTTTCTGTTTTTCAAATGTAGGCATCTAATGTGGTAAATTTCCCTCTAAAGAGACTTTTGCTATATCCTATAGGTTTTGGGAACTTGTGTCTTCATTGCTGTTATGTTTGAGGAATTTAATAGTTTCTTCTTTTATATCTTCCTGAATCCAACTATCATTCAACATAAGGTTGTTTAATTTCCAAGTCTTTGTGTAATGATGAATGTTTTCGTTGGAGTTGAGTTCCATCTCTATTGGCTTGTGTTCTGAGAAGATACAAGATAAAATTTCTATTCTTTTAATTTTGCTGAGGTTTGATTTGCATCCTAGGATGTGGTCTATTTTAGAGTATGTGCCATTGGCTAATGAGCTATTCCTTAGCTTTGGAACAGCTATTTTGAATTTTCTGTCTGAAAGGTCACATATCTCTATAATTTTGGGATTTGTCACTGGTGTCTTGTTTGGTTCATTTAGTGAGGTCAGGTTATCCTGAATGTTCTTGGTGGTCGTGGATGTTCATCAACATCTAGGCATTAAAGAATTATGTATTTATTCTAATCATCACAATCTAAGCTTGTGTGTACCCATTGTTCTTGAGAAAGCTTTCCTTGTATTCAAAGGGAATTGAATATTGTGATCTAAGTCTTTAGTCACTGCAGCCGTATCAGACTAGAGGGTTCTCCAATTACAGTAACATTGTGACTCTCACAGAATTCTGGTGGTATTACCTTGGTTGATTTAGGTAAGATATGGGAAAATTTCCTGGATTACCCAGTAAAGTCTCCCACACTCTTCCTTTGCTTTCTCCCCAAACAGAAGGAGTCTCACTCTCCTTGCTAGGATTCTGGAGTGGAGGAGGGGCAGTGTGAACACTCCCCCATGGCCACCACATCTAGGACTATATTGGGTCACACTTGAAGCCAGCACAGTCTTGCCCAAATACACAGTTATGGCAACTACTGCCTAGCTACTGCTGATGTTTATTCAAGATCCAAGTGTTCTTTTGTCAGCATCTGGTGAATCCTTCCAGGACTTGCCCCTTCCTTCAGTGCAGCAGGTTTCCTTCTGGCCCATGTTTGGTCTAGAAATCCCCCCTAGAAGCTAAGGTCTGGAATCAGGGGCTTCAGGAATCTGCTTTGGTACTTTATTTTACTGTGACTCAGCTGGTATCCCAGTTGCAAGACAAAGCCCTCTGGACTCTTCCCTTTTCTATCCTCAAGTACAAGTCTCTCCCCAAGCTGCCATGCCTAGAACTAGGACAAGTGTGATTCAGGCATTCCCTTGATAACTTACTGGGTCATGTATACCCAAAGTCCACTGGTTCTGAGCCCAGAACAGATGCAGGACTGCAGTCTTTGTGGCCTGACAGCTTATCAAATTTATTACAGGCCCCAGTCTGCTTTTGTCAACCCATGGTGGAGCTAGCTGGAACTCAGTTTCTTACTAATGGGACAGGGAATTATCCACCACTACAGATGGCCTGAATGCTCTCTCTGTGGGTAACAGCATAATTTTCTCTGTGTTGTTTTCCCTTGATAGGTTGGCCTTGAGTTCTAACACAATGTTTCACAATTACTTTACCTTCCCTCCTACAAGTACACAGATTCTTTCTCCACCTAGTGTTGTTGTAACTATGGCCACCCATAAGGAAAACATGGACCCCACTTCAGGCTCAAATCAGTTGGTGATTTATTTACACCTGCGCAGGCAGGTTGCTGCCCCAAAGGCAAATGGCCCCGAAGAGAAAAGTAGACAGCCTTTTACACTCTTGTTCGTTGCTATGTGGCAAGCCAAGTGAAAACAGAAGCAAAACGTGGTGGTTAGCTGGGGGCGGGGTTAAAGTCAGGTAGTTGGTTCAGGGGGCTACTGCATGGTGGCTCGGGGGGTTGTTGCATGGCGGTTGGCACAGGGTCAGTTTGGAAGGCTCAGTAGCTTGGGAAACTCAGTAAACTAGGACACTCTGCTTGAGTAAGTTTTCACTATTGTGCAGCCATGGCTAGGGAGTCAGGGAACTCAGAGAACTTCCTTGTCAGAAACCTATTCTCAGAATTAACCCAAAGGGGGGGGTTGGAGACATTTGGGGACTAAGGCTGAGACAGTCTGAGACAGACTCAGGTCTTTTGGGGGGCTGTTGGCTTACAACATTCCCCACTGGTCTTTTGGGGAATCAAATCCTTGATTCATCTGCATTACTGGAGAAGGACTGATAGTGGGTATGCAATACTATTAATTTTCTCATTCAGAGCTAGACAGGGAATTCCTATCTTTCAGGCTCAGGTGAGCCCAGACATTAGATTCCTATTTCTGGGCACAAACTCTCTGAGTCTCAGCAAGGTTATGAACAAAGCAGTTTCAAACATCTTAGATGGCTCTACTCCGACTAAGGAGCACACATCCTAATCCCCTTCCCAGACAAAAACTGCAGCAAAGACTTAATGATCTTGTTTAAGGTGAGAGACTGCCTTCATTCGTTAGAACACCCCTTTAGTTTGTAAAGGTATTTTTTCATTTACCAAGTCCTGGCCAAAATATCTTTCAGAGTCAATTATTTACTCTTAGTAAAAGGAAACCTCTGACCTGGGCCTCCTCCCCCTTCCAGAGGCTGTTTACTTTAGATATGGATACAGCCACATCTAGTACGAGATTTGCACTCTCTTCCCTAAATTTTCAAGGGCCATCTAGAGCTCACCAAACTGCCTGAGCCACAACACTTTCAAAGGCAAGGCCTCTCTGCTAATAGTCTGGCACTCTCTACTCCCTCCACATGTCTCTCAGTCCAACAAAATGACATTTTATTACTGATTTGTGGTTCGTGGGCTCAATTTTCAAATTCCTGAGACCAAACACTCACTGAAGTAATTCCTGTAACAAAACTACAACAACATCCTTCCTAATGTCTATTCATTTTCCCCAAGTTCCACACGGCTATGTGGCTGCTACTAAAGGCAGAAAACTGAAGAAGGTGGATTTGTTTCAGTCATTCTCTAAGCACTCACATGCATATAATTCTAACTCATTTTTTAACTAGGGCAGCCTTGATTTCCCACTTGAGCTGCTATTTAGCCATAGAAAGCAAACTAACACTCCCCTAGAACTTTTAAAGGGAGGTCTAACTCCACCCTCAGAGTTTGTTCAGTCACACTACACCCATTCACTCTCACACTCTTTTTAACAGACCTGCTGGTGATTTAATGTCCAAGGAGTTGGTCAGGCTCCTTCTTCCACTAAAACTGTAGTGGGATCCCCAGATTGATTATACCTTGTTTTAATTTGGGGTTTCATTATCAGCTTGTTTCTGCAGGTGCCAATATTTTAGCACTGAGGTCTTAGGAACTGTGACTCTTTTTGGTTTCTCTACTCGGGCCTTAAAAGTACCGTGGTGGTGGGCTAATATACATATGAGTTTTTGCTTTTCCCTGTGACATTTCTCCCCTTTTCCCAAAGTTTAAAAGTCTAATTAAGACAAGTCCCTCAAGGAGTTTCCTCAGGCTTCAGCCATTTTTTGACCAGCCAGCTTCCAGTATGTGGCTGGAGCAGGGCATGTTGACTGTCTTAAAGTTACCTTTACTTCCTAAGGGGCAGTGAAGTCTTATTCAGCCAGCTGTGATGACTCCAGGTGAGGATTCCTTTTACCTTCACTACTGTACCTGTGGTAAGGATGATGCTGATTCTAGACCTAGACTTGGTCTCCTTGATTCTCCAGAGAAAGGATGTACAGATACACAAGACTAAACAGAATACAGTTAAATACCCCAGTGGAGATTTTCCTTCCTACTCTTTCTAGGGTTTTTGTTTAAGGCCTGTATCTAATTTTTAATTTTTCATTTTTTTATTGTCTTTATTATTAAATCATAGCTGTGTACAATTTTGTGATCAAGGGGTACAATGTGCTGGTTTCATATACAATCTGAACTATTTTCATCAAACTGATTAACATAGCCTTCCTGGCATTCTCAGTTATTATACGAAGACATTTGTATTCTGCATTTAGTAAGGTTCACCTGTACCCTTCTAAGATGCACCGTAGGTGTGGCCCCACCAATTACCCTCCCTCCACCCCAACCTCTCTCCTCCCCTTCCCTCCCTTGCCCCTTTCCCCATATTCTTGTGCTATAGTTGGGCTATAACCTTCATATGAAAGCCATAAATTACCTTTATAGTGGGGCTGAGTACATTGGATACTTTTTCTTCCATTCTTGAGATACTTTGCTAAGAAGAATATGTTCCAGCTCCATCCATCTTTCTTTAATCAGTTTGATGAAAATAGTTCAGATTGTATATGAAACCAGCACATTGTACCCCTAGTGTACTAATGTACACAGCTATGATTTAATAATAAAAACATTATAAAAAAGAAATAATGAGAATATATGATTTGTGGAAAATCAGGCTAGGCACACACCATCCTATATGCTAAGAAAAAATTTTGGCAAGATTTTTGGACTTTTGTTTACCTAAACTCTTTGAGTGTACATAGGCCATCAGGAAAGTTTTGAGATACACAAAAATCAAGCGACATAAAATCTGTGTGGACAGAAACAGATGAGGCCTTCCCAGCAACAAGTGAGCTGGGCAATTTGAAACTTACAGGGGTAAATCAGAAAGGACACTTTGATTGTGTTTCTTAGAAGTGAAACCATGGACACAGTCTGTCTCAACACTTTTATGGTGACCTATGTAAAAAGTTCCTTCAAATGCACATTAAATATTCGGAAACAATTAGCACGTGATTGTTTTGCTTTCTAATGGCAATGAAAGAGGAAAGCTCAGGGTGAATCCTGACCCCTTAACCCTACAGAATGTTTAACTTTGATCCTCCCAAAGAACCTGTGACATAGGCAAAGACTGGCAAGCAAGTTTAGGATTTCAGTAATATGCGGAAATCACACCCTACAAACAAGATGGTTTGAACCCATTAAAGTGCACAGATGGCAGAGCTACAGAAGGGGACCGACGCTGCACAGTGACCCACGTGGTAGGCAGACTCGTAAGGTGGCCCCAGACTCCTGCTCCAGGCACTGGCCCTCTGTGTAATCCCATCCCTGAGCAGGGGACAGATCTGTGACCATGACAGTACGCTCATTCCCTTGCTTGGGTTTCACTGGTTGACAGAGGTAATGGGATAGTTATACAGAGTACTCCATGCACACTGGTGAGAGTTTTCTTCTGCTGGCTTTAAGACCCAGGCTATCATATTGTGAGGGGGCCACATGGCTAGGTCCTGAGGTGGCTCAAGAGCAACTTCTGGCCAACAGCCAGCAAAAAAATAGGGACCTCAGTTCTATAACCACAAGGAACTGAATTCTTCAATGACCTGAACAAGCATGAAAATGGACCACGAGCCCCAGGGGAGAAGCACAGTGTGGTGGCCACTTTGATTCCATCCTGGCGAGATTCTGAGCAAGGGACTCAGGGAAGAGGAGGCCTGACTTTAGACCTGTGGAAACCGTGAGATAAGAAATGTGCGTTGCCTGAATTTGCTAGGTTGGCGATAACTTGTTACATAGTAAGGCCAGACTGATGACCAAGGTTTAGTTGTTGCTGTGCATGATACATTTCAAGGTCACAAACATACCCATTCGGTGGGTGGTCTGAACTGCAGAGTGAGTGAGACATATTCTGAATCTAATGCCCAAACCACTTTGGAAAACTCTCTGGGGTTTGACTTGTACTACACAGGCCGTATGGACTTGTACAGATACGTGGAGCTTGTTTTGGCAAAAATCCCTGTTCTCTGTCTCCCTTCATTTAAGCCAATCTTGTCTACAGACGCTATTCCCCTAACAAGTTATGTTCCATGTATTTTAAAAAATTTCTCATCTGCTTTTTTTCTCACAGCTGCCCTGATAATTGTTCTCAAGATAGAAAACAAAAAGTAGTAGGTAAAATGACTCACTGAAGAACATATCCCTATTTGGCTGCCAACTTGAGAAATCTGGGCTTATGCCAAAATCTGTACATTTACTGTAACTGTTTTTGCCTCTTCCTATATTTAATTGTAAATATTCGTACAAAACATAGGTTTTTATAACCATGTCACTGACTGACTGAAGCTACAAACAAATTTTACAACTAAACATGTATCTCAGCACTCTATCTTGGCAGTAAAATGTATTTTCCCCAATATCTGATTCATTGGTGAAGCTTCATTAATTTATTTCTTTATGAATTCATGTCTAGTCTTGTGAGTAGACAGGGCAGGCAGGATTACCAGGGAGTGTGATTGGAGGAGTAACGACAAGCTCAAAACCAAAGCCTACAACACTATAAGGTGCCCAATATGATTACAATGTACACTGTACTTCTAATACTTTTTCAAAGTAGATATGTAAAAATTACAAATAGGTAAAAACAAATACACATATAAATACATGAAAAATAACTCATTTGGGTTATAATTATCTTAAGAAAAACTTTGGAAATCCACATACATTATAAAGTAGGTGCTAAGTATTAAGGATTTATCAACCGATTGGCCAGCAGGTGGGTTCTTAGGGAAGGGGACCTAAAATAGTTCAGCTTCAGTAGAAGAGGATGCGGCCAGGAGAGAGCCCAATAAGCTCAGAACCAGCATCCAAGATCAGGAACAATACAAAGGTGCTCGCTCTCACCGCTTCTACTTAACGTATCACGAGAAGTCCTAGCCAGAGAAATCAGACAAGAAAAAGAAATAAAAAAGCATCCAAACAGGAAAAGAAGAGAAATTATCTCTGTTTGCTGATGACATGATTTTATACAGAGAAAACCCTAGAAACCCCACACACAAAAGAAAATTGTTAGAACTGATAAACAAATTCAGTAAAGTTACAGGGCACAAAATCAGTACATAAAAACCTTGGAGTAGTATTTGCTTTTGCTAACAACAAACTATCTGAAAAAGAAAATAAGAAACCAATCCCATTCATAATAACATAAAAATACATAAAATACTTAGGTGTAAATTAACCAAGGAAGTAAAAAACTGTATACTAAAAGCTATAAAACTGTGACGAAAGAAATTACAGATGACACAAATAGATGGAAAGGTATTAAATGTTAAAGAATTGAAAGCATTAAATTGTTAAAATGTCCATGCTCACCAACATGACCTACAGATTGACTACAATCCCTATCAAAATTCTATTGCCATTTTTTTATGAAAATAGAAAAAAAACTTAAAATCCTAAAAGATCTCAAATAGCAAAAGTAATTTTCAGCCAAAAGAACAAAGATCAAGGTATCACACCACCTGACTTCAAAATCTAGTACAAAAAAAGCATGGTACTGGCATAAAAATAGACTCCTCGACCAGTGGAACAGGATGGAGAGTCCACACGTTAACGTCAATTGACTTTCAACAAAGGCCCCAAGAACACAAAATGGAGAAAGGACAGTCCCTTCAATAAATGGTGCTGGGAAAACTGGATAGCCACAAGCAGAAAACTGAAAATAGACCCTCGTCTCACATCGCATACAAAAATCAACTTCAAATGGATTAAAGACTGAAATGTAAATCTGAAACTATAATAACACTAGAAGAAAATAAAGAGAAACTGCTTCTGCAACATTGGTCTAGGCAACTTCTTGCATATGACCCCAAACACACAGAATCAAAACCAAAAATAAACAAATGATATTGCATCAAACTGAAAGGTTTCTGTACTACACAAGAACCACAGAGTGAAGGGCAAGCAATTGGGACAGAATATCTGCAGATTATACATCTGATAAAGGGCTAAGCAGATAAATGTGATTATGTGTAAGGGCCTCAACTGAATAACAAAACAACAATCAAAACATGGGCAAAAGGCCTCAACATACACTTCTCAAAGGAAGACATGCAAATGGCCAACAGATACGTGATAAAATGCTCATCACTGATCATCAGGAAGACGCAAATTAAAACCACAGTGAGAAATCCTTTCACACGTCTTACTACGGCTATTATCAGAAAGACAAAAGATAACAAGTGATGGTGAGGGCTTGGAGAAAAGGGAACTCCTGAGCACTGTTGGTGGAAAAGTATGATAATACAGCCTTTATGGAAAATAGCATGTAGGTGCCTCAGAAAACTAACCACAGAAACACCGTATGACCCAGCAACCCACCTCTGGGCATGTATCCGAGGGACTGAAACTATGCTGAAGAGAGACCCGTCTGGAAACACTGCTCTTAACAGCTGAGACATGGACGCCACCTAGGTGTGATCAGAAGATGAATGGGTAAAGAAAATATGGCACGCTGTAGGGTATATATACACATGGAACACTATTTGGCCATAAAAAGGAGGAAATACTGTCGTTCATAACAACCTGGATGACTCTGAGGACATTCCACCAATGAAGGAGCCAGGCACAAAGGAGCAGACGCCACGTCAGACCTCACGTGCTCTCACTTCTGTGTGGACCCGAGACGGGGAGTTCAGAGGAGTAAAAGGGACAAGGGTGGCTCCCGGGGCGGGGTGGGGGGAAAGGGGAGCTGTTGGTCAACAGGTGCCAAGTTTCAGTTAGGAAGAACAGGCTTTAGTGGTCTACTGCCCCAAATAATGACTATAATAAATAACGATTCATTCATACTTCAAAACGGCTGAAAGAGACTTTAAATGCTTTCACCACACATACACAAAAAACATGTGAGGTGAGACGGGTTTGTTAGTCTGAATTAACCATTCCACAATGTAGACATAGATCAAAACATTACACTATACCCCTGAATATATGCAATTATTCCTGACAATTGAAAATAAGATTTAAAGAAAAGATCAGGACTCTGGAGCACAGAAAGGTTGAGCAACTTGTCCAAGTTCACAGACTAGAAAGTAACAAAGTCAGGCCTGGAACTGGCAGTCTGGCTTCACAGCTTGCACCTGGCACACAGAAATGGGGATGCACAGTCAGCAGAGTATAAGAATTAATAACTGGTTTGGTAGCAGAATCACTGGCATCCATTTGTGAGATGTTAATCTTGAAACACTTTCTGAGATGCCCAGTGGGCAGTGGAGAAGGTAGATCCAGAGGTCAGTAGGCTGGTCAGCTCCAGGCATGTAGAGCTGGAATTTGTTAGTATATGGGCAGTTGGCCATTACTGGTATAGAGGAGGGGGGAGAATGTGTGCAGGGAGAAGTGAAATAGCCTAAGAATAATGTTAATTAATAATTTACAGGGAGAGAAACCCATGCCATTTATGTTTGACTCATGTTGACTCATATCGATGTGTCTGTATCTACCTCGGTTAATTAGAAACAGAATTTCATCTCTTTAGCAGAGAGGCCTCCCTCTTCATTTATCAGAAAATAATAAAAATTGTATTTTTGAAAAAGAAATGAAACGACCTGACAGAACTTTTCAGTACTCTTTGTTGGCCTTAAATTGTAGGTGAGGAAATCCACAGTGGGGAAAGAGACGGTTTCCACAGGGGACACAAAGCCCTGTGACCTCCTCTTTCAGATTGGTTTTGGGTTATGAGGCTGACAGGCTACCACACACACACGTGGCTCTGTCTGTGATTTATTATGTTATCAAGATTGCATCAAACTGTTTTTGAAGAGGATTATGCCAAAAAGATGCATTATATTGCTATGAGACATTTCAGCCAAAAACTCAGTGGAATGCCATGATCTAACGTGAAATTGCAGAAACTACACACACATCATTTTAGTGACAAGAAAAAAATTTTGGATTACTTTTATTTCTCCCTGCTTCAATAATAGTCTACTTTATTCTGTAACGATGAAATTCCATGTCACCAACACCATTAATCTGTCAAGTACGAACATCACTTAACTTTGTTCTTTACCCTGAGGATTTACATCTAAATCTCACAGCATCATTTGACACCATTATCCGGCCCTGCTGAGCAAAGGTACGACATTGGCAGGAACCAGGATTAAATAGTACAGCTCACCTAGAAGACGGCCTAAATTGGAAAGCAGTATTAGAAATATCATCCCTATTCTCTGAACAAGTCCATGTGATCTAGACCTTCAAAAGTTTAATTTTATTGACTGTTAACAAATAATAAAATATTACACATCAAAACTTACTTTCTTTGCATACAAATCCACGTAAAGTACATGCTTTCAATTACTAACTTACCCCAAGTATCTTAACTTTGTATTTATCTCTAAGGAATTAAAGACACAGTATAGTGAAGTGTAAATGTCAGGGGCTGGCACTGTGCCTACCACCCAGGAAAGGATCTGTACTGTTGAATGGACAAGTCCCCAGTTACGAAAGTGGTAGGTGTACACATGACCTTTAGGGTTAGGTAGACATTTGTTAAATGTGCTGTCCCCTCAAGGTAAGAAACACCACATATTGATGTTTCTCATTGGGCATTGGCTTGACATTAAAAACTCATTCTTTATCATGAAAACATTTCAAATGTTCTTTTGGTTCATTCTTTTTTTTTTTTGAGACAGAGTCACAGTTTATTGCCTTGGGTAGAGTGCTGTGGCATCACAGCTCACAGCAACCTCCAGCTCCTGGGCTTAAGAGATTCTCTTGCCTCAGCCTCCCAAGTAGCTGAGACTACAGGTGCCCATCACAATGCCCGGCTACTTTTTGTTGCAGTTGGGCCGGGGCTGGGTTCGAACCTACCACCCTTGGTATTTGGAGCTGACGCCCTACCCACTGAGCCACAGGCGCCTCCAGATTCATTCTTGTTGATAAAAATCCCCTCACGGTTTCAAATAAAAGGAAAAAAAAACCATATTAGCTTGCGAGATATTACCCTTACATAGAGCACAGTAGGATTGCCTAATGGGTGCTGGGCAATAGTGAATATTTGGTAGTGGATAAAACATTTAAATGTCAAAATAAAATTAAAATTACAAAAACACATGAACAAACACTCAAATGTCTTGAAATTTTTATGATTTGCAACTTTTATCAAACAGGTATGTCATATCACTGGGAAGTTCTACTTTTGTTTCCAAGGCAATTAAATGTAGGTATTGTTCTCTCCACGGTGAAATAGAAGGCGGCCTTCTTTCCCATTTCCATTAAAGGAATTTCTTTGCAGCACAGATTAGCTGTATGGTGGGACATATTCATAAATTTTCTGGGACTCAGTTCTCTTTCTGTTTAAAAAAAAAAGGAATTAAATGATAGTAGAAAATCATTGATTTTCTCTTAATTCAACTCTGGAACATTATCTCATGCTTTTCTTTTAGAAAGGCATTTCTCTTAAGCTCTAGTTTATGCTAAGAGGTTTAATTAAAATACTGTAATGTCAATCAACTTTTACTCTTTGAAATTCCTTGTATGTTTCGCTTATTACTTCTGCACCTGGGCTGATACAGTCCATTTTCCCTGACTTCATAACTATGTATCTGTGCAGAAAAGGAACCAGCCCTGGTACGGTGTTTAAACTCTTTGAAATTTCTTTGAAAATATATTGAGTGAGCTCTTTTTTCTTTCATATCCATTGAAAGAGTATGAAATTAGAGTGGTAGAATCATTTGTCTTACTTAAGAAAATGATCTGTTAATATAAACTGTTTAAGTCATTTTTAATTCCTTGTTTAAAAATCACTCTCCTTCCTTATTCACTTTTATAAGTGGTTTACAAGCAGTTCCTTAGCAAATTCTCCCTTTAGAGCCGTTCTCAACCTGTGGGTCGCGACCCACAGGAACTGTATTAAAGGGTCGCAGCATCAGGAAGGTTGAGGACCACTGCTTTAGAATATCTGCAACAATAAATGTCTTAGGGTTTTAAATTCTGAAATTCACCATAGAGGTCAAGATTAAAGAAAACATTGGTCAGAAACAAATCTCTTCCCAAATAAAATGCTTCACACAGTAAGTTAATCATCGAAATACAATTATGTCACTAATTATTTAATTTGCTTATTCATAATTCTAGAGTTCAGATAAAACACAGAATTCTCAGTTAAATGTGTATTTCAGGGAATAGGTTATAATAATGCATGTAATATTCGGAACAGACTTATACTAAAATTTATTCTTTTTTGAGGCAGAGTCTTACTTTGTCACCCTCAGTGACAGTAGAGTGCCGTGGCATCACAAATCACAGCAACCTCAAACTCCTGGGCTGAAGAGATTCTCTTGCCTCAGCCTTCTGAGTAGCTGGGATTACAGGCACCTGCCACAACGCCCGGCTATTTTTAGAGATGAGGTGTCCCTCTGGCTTAGACTGATGTTGAACCTGTGAGCTCAGGCTATCCACCCAGTGCTAGGATTACAGGTGTGAACCACCACTAAAAGTTATACTAAATGATTAATATATTAAATGCTGTTTGCTACTCATCTAAAATTTGATTTTAACTAGGCATACAGTATTTTTATTTCCTAAATTTGGCAAGCCTTAATTTTTATTTGCAGAAGGAATTAGAGTGTCGCTAGCTGCTGTAACATAATTCCCAAGTGACCTAACACCAAAGAAACCTCTTTCTCATCTTCTAATTGAGTGCCCTCGGTGGGCAGGTGGCATTTCTCCATGGTCATTCACGGACCCAGGCTCCTCCCACCCCATGGGTTTTAGAGGGAGTCCCCTGCAGCTGAAGAGCAGAGAGAGGGAGAAACAAGGCACACGGACATCTTAACTGTGTCTGCTGAGAAGTGACATTGTTCTACTCACAAGTCACTGGAGAGAAATGGTTGGACGACCCCATCCAGATTCAGCTAGGTTCAACAGGCGCTGAAAATTTTATTGCAGTTGTCATTGTTGTTTAGCTGGCCCGGGCTGGGCTCAAACCCGCCACCCTTGGTGTATGTGGCTGGCACCCTAACCACTGTGCTACGGGTGACAGGTGCCAAGCCGGGCTGAGAATCTGAATCCCTTGTTGGGTATTGACTTCCCAGAGACAACTCCACATGGTGAGAAAGAAAGATGACATTCTAAAGGAAGGTGAGATGTAGGTGCTTCAGCATGGATCCAGAGGAAGTGAGCACAGTCATCACTCCTCACTACTTCAGTTTGTCTTGTGGGAAGAGAAACCACTGGACACACTCGGACCTTCCCTCTTTGTACTAACAATGCACGATCTGTGACATTTAGAAAGTGGTAGAAATGAAGGTGATGGTTTTTTGTAGCATTGTTTTCCCTGAAACTGAAAACTGTGATTATGTGTCTATACCAATCTACATCAAAGCTCTATCATTAGAAAACAAGTAAACAGATGGGAATTGTTTGGGGAAATTCAAATGCCGTGCATAGATAAAATTAGAATGCGTGTTTTCACTGGGGCCTCCTCAGAGAATCTAGTTGTCCGCTACCTAGACCACCAGCAGCCAAACTCTCCCTCACTCTGGGGGTAGCATTAGCCCCAAGGGCTGCTTGAAACTCAACTAGACAGGGGCCGGGAGCCTGCGGCCTTGTGACCACATGTGGCCTTATAGGTCCTTAACTGCAGCCTTTTGATGGAATCCAAATTTTACAGTAAAATTCTTTTATTAAAGGGGGTGCTATAAAGAATAATGAAGCTTTTCTTGCCTCCTTTGGTACTTAAAGATGAACAGTCTTGAAATCAGAAGGCCACAGGTTCCCCATCTGCACCCAGAGTCTCTGCCGGTCATCTGCACCCAGAGTCTCTGCCAGTCATGCGTGGTGTGAACTGGAACAAAGACTCCCAATTCTGTATATTCTGATTCTGTCTGGCTGCTTCTAAGATCCTGGTCCATCTTAGACATCTGGCCTTCCCAGTCAGCCCTGCCATCGGACCTGCGGGCCCCTCAGGACTGTGCCGACCACACGGGCACTCCCTCCTGCATGAGCGGCTTCTGATCAAGGCTTCCGAGCCACTGTTACCACTGTGCTTGGTCCCCCTGACACTCCTCCTTAAACCTGTGCCCTAGGGCTCAACGGAGAAATCGTCTCTACTGATAAGCTACAAGGCCTAAAGAGTGTTCATGAGAGCTTTCTCCTGACCTCTCTGAAGTGACAGAAGCTTGCCTCCTGCTCACTGGACCTTGTAACAGTGAGTTCCTGTCGTATATGGAGGTGAAAAATATGAGACCTAGTTTTTCATACTCCCCCCCCCAGAAGAACATGAACTTAGTATATTTAGTTTTTTTCTCTGCACTTAAAAAATTTTTGAATTCATTTTTCTTCTTTCCTAAGAATTTTAAAGGCTCCTAATGGATTAATTCACTTTGTAAGCATTTAGTTCTTCACATCAAAACATTCATCTCCAATAGCAATGTAATCAAAATGCAGGAAAGTGTCCTCCATAAAAACATTTATGAGCAAGATTCTTTACTGTCACTCAATTAGACTCTTTATTTTCTTGTCAAAACCAGATCATAATTCATTCACATTTAAGACTCCTTTCCTGGTATTGGCAGCTTCCCACACTAGCAGCTAACAGAGCTGGAAACTCTCCCTGGACTTTTTCACAGGCACAGATGAATTATCACATCCTTCATTTACTAGGAAGATTATGTGAATTTTGCCTTTTATCAGTGATACATGTGGCCCATAAGTGAGCAGGAAGAAGTGGGGGCCTCTCTCATGCTGTCGTGTGCCATGACCTTGCCTTGCAGCCCATGATGTGCTGCTTACGGGTAGGGGTGACATTACCACAGGGCGCAGCTCTAAGAGTGCCTGGGGAGGAGGAGCTCTGTGTGACTGCAGTAGACACCCTCAGAGCCCAGCAGTAAGGACACACATTAACTGAACAGGAACACATATCCGCTTCAACTCATGCACAGTAATTTGCACAAATTATGATGCATATAATTGTTTAAAATGGTATTCTTTTTTTAGAAAAGGAAATTGTATTTTAAAGTATTTTGTATAATCTGTTGAAATGAACACTGTCACCTATTTACTTGGAATTACTTAAATAAAAGTTATTACATCCTATGGAAAACAAAGACTCACTAAAGAGTTAGTAAAACATCTAACCTGGGCTTGTGGCACACAGCTCAGTGAGTAGGGCACTGGCCACATACACCGAGGCTGGCAGGTTCGAACGCTGGGCCAGCTAAACAACAATGACAACTGCGACAAAAAGTAGCAGGCATTGGGGCAGGTACCTTAGTCCCAGCTACTTGGGAGGCTGAGGCAAGAGAATTGCTTAAGTCCAAGAGTTTGAGGTTGCTGCGAGCTGTGATGCCACGGCACTCTGCCGAGGGTGACCTATTGAGACTCTGTCTGAAAAAAAGAAAAAAAAAAATCCATCCTGAAAATATACCTTATTAACTGACTCGTGTTGGAGCCAGTGAAGCCACAGGTGAGATGTCAGTCAATGGAACACAGTGATCCCCTGGGCAGCAAGAGAGTAACTGGCTGGAGTTATTATCTGATGCCTCTGTTCAGAATGCAGGAACTAAGTTAGATCAGCAATAGACATGGCAAGTGGAAACAATAGGTGTTCAGTCACTAAAAGCAAAATATCATAGCCAGGAAAAAGAATTTCATGAGAGAAAAAACAAAGACAGAAAATGTTCACCCTAGGACTAAAGAGAGAGATTGCAAAAGACTTGCCTCAGGTGGGCCATCGTCTGGATTCTCAGTGTGTACAGAGTGAAGGTTAAACTGCTGGCCTTGCTACAGAGGTGTGCAGCACTCTGATCCTAACACTTAAGTCTGGTCTCAATTCCACTTTCTCCTCCCCTTTGTCTCCTGGCCCCATAATTAAACTTTAGAGCACTTTACTAGATTATAAACTCACACATGAAGGCAGAGTATCGAATCAGTATACATATGAATAGAGAGACTTGGATAATCAGATATTTTGGAAACGCCACCAACACAAAAGAGATCCAGATAAACCACACAAGGAATTCTGAGTCAACAAACACCATGTAGAACACAGCAAATACTTTAAGAAAATGACAATGACAGCTAGTTTCCTCAGAGAGAGATAAGAAACAGAAACAGTAGACTGTGAAAAGAGAATAATCAAAGAACAAGAAAGTAATTAGAAATTAAAAATAAAAAAACTGAAATGAAAAATAAATCAATGTTGGGTGTGGCACACCTCTTGGGGGCAGGACTCTACCTGACAAAAGCAAACATTGTAACCTATTTCTTCGTACCCTCAAATGAACCTGAAAAATGCAGATCAAGAAATGGAAATAAATAAATAAATTACAGAATGGAAGATAAAACCAGGGGAATCTTTTAGACAGATAATTGAAAGGATAGATTACAGAAGAAATAAATTAAGAAAATTAGGGCTTAATCAAGAAGGCCTAATATCTGATTAATTGGCTCCATGAGCTCCATTAATTGGCCCATGTTTTATTGGTAGCTGTCCCTTCTAGCACAGAATCACAGTGTCTTGCATAGAGTAATGGCATAATAACTATTTGTTGACTGAACAATGAGTGCTCCAAAGAGAGAACACAGAGATGGTGGTGGGACCAAAAGAAGAAGAAAACAAATCTTCCCCGAAGTGAAGAATATGTGTCATGTGAAATGGCGCCAACTGCCCAGCACAATTTTTTTTAAAAAACCATTTCATTATCATGAAACTTCAAAATCATGGATAAAGAAAGATCCTAAACCCAAGATTAAAATTGGCCATATACGAACAGTTAGAAATCAAATAGCTTGAATTTCTTAAAGAACCATTAGAATTTAAAAGTTAAAACAAGTCTTCCAATTTTAAGAGAAATTATTTCTTAACCCAAAACTAACAGTTAATGGAAACTTATAATACAAAAATTTTTGTATGTGAAAAGTAACAGAAGATATCTGTTCCATGCATCTTTTTCTCAAAAAATTACTAGAGCATTATGTTCCACCAAAACAAAGAGTTAAACCAAGAAAGAGGCTCCATGAAACAGTGGATCAAACATCAGAAAGAAGCAACAGGGAATTCCCAGGCTGACAGTAAAGAGCCATCACCAATGACAACATTTTATGAAGCCTAAAGAGCAATTAATCCACATCAAACCAGAAGATGTAAGATTTTAGAAGGAGTATCTCCAAGAAAAGAAAAAAAAAAAAAAACACAGTGGGAACAATAGATCTGATGAATTTGACCACATGGAAAATTACAGAGCTATGGCAGAGTGTGGGAAGACCTAGCACAGATTGGAGGAAAACTAAGCAAATGAAGAGCATTTTAATTTTGCATTTCTCTGATGATTAAGGATGATGAGCATTTTTTCATGTGTCTGTAGGCTGTGTGCCTGTCTTCCTCAGAGAAGTTTCTCTTCAGGTCCCTTGCCCATGCTGCGATGGAATCACTTGTTCTTTTCTTGCTAATACGTTTGAGTTCTCTGTGTATTCTGGTTATTATACCTTTGTTGGAGACATATCCTGCAAATATTTTCTCCCATTCTGAGGGTTGTCTACTTGCTATACTTACTGTGTTCTTGGCTGTGCAGAAGCTTTTTAGTTTGAACATGTCCCAGTAGGGTATGCAGCTTCAATTGCCCAGGGGATCTTCCTCATAAAATATTCGGTCAGACTGATTCCTTCAAGAGTCTTCCTTGCATTTTCTTTGAGTATTTTTATTGTTTCATGTCTTAAGTTTAAATCTTTAATCCACTGAGAGCCTATCTTAGTTAAAGGTGAAAGGTGTGGATCCAGTTTCAGTCTTCTACAGGTCACCAGCCAGTTCACCCAGCACCATTTGTCAAATAGGGAGTCTTTTTCTCACTGAATGTTTTTAATTGGCTTGTCAAAGATCAAACAACAGTAAGTAGCTGGGTTCATCTTGGTTCTCTATTCTGTTCCATACATGTACCTCTTTGTTTCTTTGCCAGTACCATGCTGTTTTGATCACTATCGATTTATAGTATAGTCTGAGGTCTGGTAGTGTAACTCCTCCTGCTTTGTTTTTATTTCTGAGTAATGTCTTGGCTATTTGAGGTTTTTTCTGATTTGAGATATCATCTAACTCCAGTAAGATTAGCCCACGTCACAAACTTCCAAAACCAGAGATGTTGGCATGGATGTGGAGAAAAGGGAACACTTCTACATTGCTGGTGGGAATGCAAACTAATACGGTCCTTTTGGAAAGATATTTGGAGAATACTTAGAAATCTAAAAATAGAATTGCCATTTGATCCTATAATTCCTCTATTAGGTATATATCCAGAAGACCAAAAATCACATTATAACAAAGATATCTGTATCAGAATGTTTATTGCAGCCTAATTCATAATTGCTAAGTCATGGAAGAAGCCCAAGTGCCTATCAACCCATGAATGGACTAATAAATTGTGGTATATGTACACCATGGAATATTATGCAGCCTTAAAGAAAGATGGAGACTTTACCTCTTCCATGTTTACATGGATGGAGCTGGAACATAGTCTTCTTAGCAAAGTATCTCAAGACTGGAAGAAAAAGTGTCCAATGTACATAGCCCCACTATGAAACTAATTTATAGCTTTCTTATGAAAGCTACAACCCAACTACAGCACAAGAATATGGGGAAAGGGGCAAAGGAGGGGAGGGGAGGGAGGAAGATGGGTGGAGGGAGAGTAATTGGTGGGTCCACACCTATGGTGCATCTTAGAAGGGTACAGGTGAAACTTACTAAATGTAGAATATAAATGTCTGAACACAATAATTAAGAAAATGCCACGAAAGCTATATTAACCAGTTCGATGAAAATATTTCAAATTGTATATAAAACCAGGACATTGTACCCCATGATTGCATTAATGTACACAGCTATGATTTAATAAAGGAAAAAAAGAAAAGAAAAGCATTTTAGGAAAAGGAAGGCAACACATAAAAGAAAATTAGTCATGGCTCAACTATGAAATACATTGGCACAACCATAAAACTAAATGCATTAAAAATACATTTAACAAAACTTAACCTACTGATACTAGAATTTCACTCTTCAGTAGTTCCTTGGTCTCAGAGATTCGAAGAATGAATCCATGGATCACAGATCAGCGGTACGATAGGATTTTTATTAGAAGTTAGAAAGGAACACAGAAGTAAAAAGAGCTTCTGGAAGGGGGAAAGAACTGGACTAACTGGGGTGTTTCCATGTGGGTTCTTTTATCTAGGGCAGTGGTTCTCAACCTTTCTAATGCCACAGTGTATTTCCATTGTTAAAAAGGGTGGCACCTGTGGCTCAGCGAGTAGGGCCCCGGCCCCATATACTGAGGGTGGCGGGTTCAAACCCAGCCCCGGCCGAACTGAATCAAAAATTAGCCAGGTGCTGTGGTGGGCACCTGTAGTCCCAGCTACCTGGGAGGCTGAGGCAAGAGAATCGCCTAAGCCCAAGAGCTGGAGGTTGCTGTGAGCTGTGACTCTACAGCACCCTACCAAGGGCGATAGAGTGAGACTCTGTCTCTACAAAAAAAAATAAAAAAGAGGTCGTGACCCAGGTTGAGAACCACTGATCTAGGGGTATTAGGTCTTGAGAATTACACTTGACCAGGACTAGGCAAATAGAAACACGTTCTCATCCTTAATGAGTGTTACTGACAAAATAATGAATACAGTCTCTCCTCCTCTAGGGCAAGGTTATCAGGTCCTTTACTGTCTCTGTCTCTGAGAAGGGATTAGGGTGTGTGCTCCTACTCAAGGTGGAACCACCCAACAAACCATCTCAGGCTGCTTTGTCCATGATCTTATCAGAGCCCAGAGCGTGTGTCCCAAAAAAGGCAGTCTGCTTGTGCCTGGAAACAGGGGTCTGACCTCTGAGCTCACCGTGGCCTAAAGAATGGGGGGCTCCCTGTCCAGCCCTGAGTGGTAGAACCCTGTATCAATCCTCCCTCTCCGAATAGAAGCTCTAACTGCTGTTAGGGAAAAGGGGCGCTGACTGCTCCAAATTGCTTCCTGCTGACAGTTATATGGGGGGGGCAGTTAGAGGTTCCTCAGAGGAGGTTGATCCGGGTTCACAGTAAATGGAAATCAGGGCTGATCCTTCTAGTCTGGAGTAAAACGTTAGGGTATTTTCTTCATGAAATTGCCCAGGCCCAGAAAACTGGGGTCCCTTGTCTAGGCTGGAATGAGGGAACCCTGTATCAATAGAAGGGGACAGTCAGGGTCTCTTCAGATGAGCGGTGATCCAGGGGGCCGCAATAGAGTCAGGTCTGGGCTGGAACCCTTTTCACTGTTTCTGGTTTGATGATATTATCTCTGAAAGACATAAATCTGATTAGTACATTAAAAGGCAAGGTTAGCACAGTGACAGGGCAGGGGTTAATAAAGTTTGCGATTTTGAGAGAAAACTGTATTAACACTTTTCTTGCTGACTTCTAAATAATAATTTTAAATTTTCCTTAGGCTCACAAATGTAGGTGTACTGTGATTGATTCTCTTCCTGGTCTGCTTCTATAGAATGTGGTGGGTTCCAGTATTTTACTCATGAATGATGTATCCAGGAATCTATTCCCATAACTTTAACAGCTGTAGAAGAAGACAAGATAATAGAAAAGGGGCTTTTCCAAGTTGGGGTTAGGGAAGGTGAATTAGAGGGAAGAATCACAAGTCCTTGTCTGTTTTTTGATTCTCAGGAGTGATCAGGCATTCCTTTTTTGAACATTTTTAATTAAAGAATGGAGTGGTTTTAGCCATTTTACTATATCCAGGAATCTAGAGTCTGTAAAAGCCTGTAATTCCTAAGAAGCCTCGAAGCTGTTTGAGGGTTTGAGGTTCAGGGTGAATGAATACTGGTTTTATTCTTTCTTTGCCCAGGGCTCTCTTCCTTTATGAAAGTTGGAGACCCAAATAGTGCCCTTCAGGCACACATAATTGTGCTTTAGCCTTGGAAACCTCATACCCACAATCAGCTGGAAAGTTTAAAAG
The DNA here is from genome assembly GCA_963574655.1 of Perodicticus potto. Lineage (NCBI taxonomy): Eukaryota > Metazoa > Chordata > Mammalia > Primates > Lorisidae > Perodicticus > Perodicticus potto. The sequence continues at coordinate 3,564 of CAUYRH010086620.1, read as the reverse complement.
AGCTTGGGTAGCTTGGCATTCCTCTCAATCTGGCGCTCCCAAAAGAATGTCATCCACATTCTGAATAAGAGTCGCTGTAGGATATGAAAAATGATACAAGTCTTTGGCTAAGCCTTGTCCAAACAAGTGAGGACTGATCCTAAATCCCTGGGGTAATGCAGTCCATGTGACCTGGGTGTTAGAGTCAGAGGGGTCTTCAAAAGCAAAATGTATTGGGAGTTTTCATGAAAAGAAATGCAAAAGAAGGCATCTTTTAAGTCTAGGACTGTGAAACAGGCAGCTGTTTCAGGGATTTGAGATAATAATGTATACGGATTGGGAACTACAGGGTGGAGAGGAATGACCACTTCATTTATAATGTGGAGGTCTTGGACTAGTCTCCAAGTTCCATTCCACTTTGGCACTCCTAGATTAGGAGTGTTACATGGGCTATTGCAAGGTATTAATAACTTTTGTCGCTTTAGATTCTGTATTATAGGTATTAGTCCATTCTTAGTGTCTGTTTTTAGAGGATATTGCTTTTGATTGGGATAAATGGTGGATTTTTAAACTTAATTTGGACTGGTTGAGCATATTTTGCTCTTCCCACCTGTCCCTCAGGAGCCCACACATCTGGGCTAATTTCTGTCTCTAATAAGGGAAGGCACAGCATAGGTTCTTGTCCCATACTCATATAAATGGTTGCTCCCGCTTCAGTTAGTATGTCCCTCCCCAAAGGGGGAGCAGGACTTTCAGGCATGATTAGGAAGGTGTGAGAGAACAACCAGTCACCCCAATTGCAGCTTAAAGGCTGAGAGGAAAATTTGGTAACCGGCTTTCCAGATACCCCTGTATAGTTACAGATTTGGGGGATAAAAGACCAGGGTTAAAGAGGAGTACAGACAAAGTTGCTCCAGTGTCCAGAAGAAATTCTGTCTCCTCATGGGCCTCTACTATGAAGCAAACCCAGGGCTCATGAGGGGTGACGACACAAGCTGGAGCCATGAGAATCTGCCCCGAGCACCTTCACTCCAATTAGGGTTCTGATGGGATCATGTCCCAGGAGGCCTTCGCCTCTGGGGATAGGCTAACCTCCAGTGGTCACCCTTGCACTCTGGACAGGGGCCCAGTGGTTTGCCCAACAGGCGGTTCTGCTGGAAGCAGTCTTTCCTGAAGTGGCCAGTCTGACCACATTGGAAGCACTTGTTCTTAGCTCATCTGGTTTCCCTCTGCCCCTGAATGGTGCCTATTTGTTGGAATATCATTACTGGAGCTGCATTCTTTTTTTATTCCTTCTCCCTTTTTCCTTCTCTTCCTCCTGATCTGTATTATAAAAGACCATAGTGGCCATTTTAAAAAAGATTCTCCAGGTTATGATCTGGGTCTAGAGCCAGTTTCTGGAGTTTGCTTCCAATGTCTGGTACCAAACCCTGAGTGATAAATTTACCTTTTAAAATAATTTGGCCCTCTAAAGAGTTGGGTGTCAACTAAGTGTGCTTTCTCATTGCCTCCCTAAGCCGCTCAAGGCTGAGGGACTTTCATTTTGCTCCTGGTTAAAAGAGACACCTTAGAAAAATTCATAGGTTTTTTCTTGGATTAACATAAACCTTCCAGGATACATGTTAGAAAATGTTTACACTTCCAGTCACCTTGTTTCTCAGGGTCCCATTCGGGATCCTCAAAGGGAACTGCCTGTCTTCCCGTGGAGTATCTGTCCCTTTTCTCAGGAGACATACTGCCATCAGTATTGGACATGAATCACAAATCACTCCATTTTCTAGCTTTATCTAAGACTTCATTTTTTCATTAAAAGTTAAAGTTTGATCTAGTAGTGTCATTACATCTCTCCAAGAGAGGTCAAAGCTTTGTCCTAACCCTGGAGAACATCTGTATATCTATCTGGGTCATCAGAAAACTTGTCTAAATTAACCTTAATTTGCTTTAAATCTGCCAGAGAAAACAGAGTGTATACTCAAGCACGTCCCCTTTCACCACCCGCCGTCTCAACCAAGGGACACAAAGAAGAATATGGTTGCCTTCTGGGGGTCCCAATAGGACCAGAAAAAACTATTTGGACATCCTCCCTCCTGGGGTTTTCTGAACACACGGAGGAAGGTGTAGGAGAAGTAGATGGGGGGTTTGAACTAGGTGGTGACAATGTCTCTCTCAAGAATCTCTGACCATTTGGGGAAGTCACTACGGCCAGGAGAGCTGAATCTATCTGACAGGTCTTACACAGCTGGGGGTTGTCCCTGAGGAAAAAGAAAGCTTACACATAGGGCACTTCAGGCCACTTTTCTTCTTGTTTATAAAAAGCATCTAACTGAAAAATGGTATCATAATTTAAAGTACCCTCCGGGGGTCATTGTCCACCAGTGGAGAGTTGATACTGAGGCCAGGCCTGGGTGCAAAAGAAAACCATACATTCTTTTTCAGCATCTGGGAATCAAACGTGTCCCAACATAGCCCAGGGGAGTGTTCCAGCAGCACAGGTCGAGATATCAGGTATCCGGGAGCCTGGTCCCATCTGATGACAGTTCTCTTTATCTGGGTGTTCTCAGAGAGAGAACATTACCCATCTGTGGGAAAGAACAAACGTCCAGCACCTTAATCAATCCCACCCCGTATTCCTGGGTTGTCAAAGCATCCTCTGACCAACCCCAAAAGGCCTTCCTGACAAAACAAAAGGAAGCGTCCTTCCAATGCTTTGGGAAGAATCCCTAAGGAGAATGGCCTCCTCAGCCTCCGCCCTTGTCTGGAATTAGCCACTCTTACCAGTGTAGTGCTTAGACCCCACTGGTTCTCCTGTGCTTATTACTTACCGGCAGCACAGCTCCGAGAAATCAGGTATCAAGGGTCCCACCTGATGTGACTGCTCCTTTCTGCATCTGCCCCAGAGTATCAATTAAAGTGGGGATGAGCCCCGTCCTGGAGAAAATGGCTGTGCGGTGTTTGCACATTTAACCTTTCATTATTTCTACAAGCTTCTTCTAAATTCTCAGTAACAATGGAAAATAGGCTTTTTATCACAAGCAGGTCTTAAATGCCATGCTTCCCAACCTCTTTTCTTCCCCCAAACATTAGCAAGGTAACCATAAGTAAACTCAGGGTTGAGAGACACTCTTAAAATTTTTGCATTACAATTAGCTGAAGTCTTAAAGAAATCTGGAAGTATTTTAAACTTTCCCATATATACCAATAAACCAGAAGAAATCAAATAGCCAGGGTCATCTTTATTGCCTTTCTTCATTTTTAAGAGATTGAACTGTAACCGAGGTTTTAGGGCCATTCTTGCCTTGGGGAGCTGCCCCCCCAGGCTTCCCTCCACAAGAGAAAGAGCAGCAGCAGAGGTCTATGGAGATAAATAGGAAAAGTTTGGGACCATGGAAGAGAAGAGAAGATCGTAAGAGCTGGGAGGGCACGCTTTTCCAAAGGCCCTCCCGTGTCCTGGGGTCAGAACCATTGCTGGGGACCCCAGGGCCTCTGGGGGCTACCTCTTTCCTCAGCTCTCAACCAGAGAGAAGAAGTGAATATAGAATAGTTTTAAAAGTCTTCTAACATTCCCTTCGATTCCCTTCTGGAGCC
>CAUYRH010086619.1:0-64018 GCA_963574655.1 Perodicticus potto | reverse complement strand
TTGGGGTTTCCATATGTACCGTGGGGGTGACAGCAGAGTCCTCACCCTGTAAGGTTGTGGTGAGGGTGACAGGTGGTGCCCTGTGCTTGCTAAGGCCATGGCGTGTGAGCTAGTCACTGGTGGTGTCATCAGCGTTCTTCTTATTTAGATGATCCTGGGTTCCACGTTGCTTAGTGGCAAACTCAGTACAGTTTTAATACCAAAACAGAAGGTGATGAATATCTCTGACCATCTTGGTCCAGATCCCAAAACTCCTCTCCAGGTGGCAATCTCAGCTACACAGAGACCTGCTGTGCTTGTCAAACGTAGGTCACACAAAGCACTGCTGTCCTCAGCTATTTCATCTGTATTTACCTGTCTGACACTAGGCCGTGTGTCATCGAAAAAGGTTAATTCCCAACTTTAAAAGCCCGGGGACTCTGTGGCAAGACTGTGAGTGAGCATCAGAGTGTTTTTTATTCTGAGTGGCTCGGGTATTCTAACAGCTTCAAAGTTTCGGAAATACTTTATTTTGATTTGCTTCTGTCGCTGTCAGTTTCCTTTGTGTTTTGTCCTTCCGCCCTCAGGCTCCAGGAGAAAGCTGCTGATACCATCGAAGCCCTGCAGAAGGCTGGGATCAAGGTCTGGGTCCTCACGGGGGACAAAATGGAGACAGCAGCGGCCACCTGCTACGCCTGCAAGCTCTTCAGGAGAAGCACACAGCTGCTTGAGCTGACCACCAAGAAGATCGAGGAGCAGAGTTTGCACGATGTGCTTTTCGAGCTCAGCAAGACGGTCCTGCGTGGCAGCGGCAGCCTGACCCGGGATACTTTCTCAGGGTAGGCGCCATCCACCTGCCGCAGGAGGGTGGGAATTCAGTTCTCTCCTGGGCTTTATACCAGGCCTGTGGTGGGTCTAGTTAAAAGTGGGAAGGGAGGGAAGAGCTCTTTCCTTCAGAGTCATCACATCTTTTTGCACATTACGTGTGTATCTGTGTACATTCACTTCCAGACTGCTGGGTAACAGCTGTTAAAAAAACACTTGTGATCAGCTGATGATAAAATGGTATGGATGGGATCATTGTCAGCTTCTCTGCCTGGGGGCTCTGTGGCACTGCTGCAAAGCCTCTGCCAGGGGAGGACGGGCATGTTTGCGATGCACAGGTGTTTGTCCAGGACGGGGCAGCACATGCCCAAGTTGTCATTGTCTAAGAAGATTGAGCTATTTCTTCAGATACATTTTATCAATGTGGTCCCTGATGGTATTATTGTCATTATCTGAGATTGAAATTTATTTGAAACATTTTAAATTTTCACTAATATAGGCAAAGCAAAAGCATACGCAAATTTTGAAGTATTCATAAAAATATATTTCCCTTCACCTGATCTTCAGAATTCCTTTTAGGAATTAGAGACATTCCTTATAATTTTGAAACCCAGTAAAGGGAAATTACAACCACATTCTCTCCAACTCAGGCTATCTGGGCAGAAAAGCAAGGTGATATTAGCGTGCAGATGAAAGCCAAGGTCAGGGCCAGGGACGGTGGTCATGCCTCTAATCCCTGTACTTGGGAGGCCAAGACAGGTGGATTGCCTGAACTCACAGGTTCAAGACCAGCCTGAGCAAGAGTGAGACCCTGTCTCAAAAAAATAGCCGGGTGTTGGGGTGGGCACCTGTAGTCCCAGCTACTCAGAAGGTTGAAGCAAGAGAATCTCTTAAGCCCAAGATTTGGAGATGACTGCGAGCTGTGACTCCATGGCACTCTACTAAGGGCGACAAAGTGAGACTCTGTCTCAAAAAAAAGAAAGCCAAGGTAGAAGTTTGGGAAGAAAGACTGACCTCTATCCTATAAGATAAATACTCCACTGTTGCTCCAGAAGTGCTAGTAATTACACATGAATCCACAAAGAGAGGCGAACATTTGCTTTACTTAGGCTAAATAAGAATGTTTCGTTGTCCTTGATTGCACTAATGTACACAGTTATGATTTAATAAAAAAAAAAGGATGTTTCATTGAGACAGTGTTGCGATGTAGTCACAGGTATTACATCTAGTGATGTAAAGATGGTACTGATAAAATAAAAACACTAGTTTCTTAACCCCATGTATTTGTAGGATCTGTACATATTCAAAAAATATCTAGTCTTCCAAAATGTGTAATTCCGTTTCAAGTGACTTTCTGACTCGTATTCCCTCACAGGCTTTCAGCAGACCTGCAGGACTATGGGCTAATCATTGACGGGGCCGCGCTGTCCCTGATCATGAAGCCCCGAGAAGATGGGAGCTCCGCCAACTACCGGGAGCTCTTCCTGGAGGTCTGCCGGAACTGCAGTGCCGTGCTGTGCTGCCGCATGGCACCCCTGCAGAAGGCCCAGGTCCTGCCCACTTCCCCAGCTGGTGGGTGGGCGGTTGGGCTGGCAACAGGATGTTGAAACCCTTTTTAGGTCTCACAACCTCTGATTTATTAAAATCACCTTTCTATACTAGAGGCAAAGCGATAGGGATTTGAAATGAGACCCAACTGTGCTTATTAGGTCAGCCTCAGCAATCACCGGGCACTGCCCCACCCAGGGACACGGCCAGGTGGGCTGCCCTGGTGACTTGCATGAGATAATACCACGTCTCAGCCATTTGTGAGAATTCTGTGCTAGAGATGGGAGGGAAAGGACCCAGTGTGTGCTGAGCACCTGCTGAGTGCAGATAAGAGTGTATCAGCCTAGGAGCAACCTGAGAGAGGAATGAGGCCTCCTGGTTCCACAGGTTGGAATGTCGCATGCAAAGGCTGCAGAGCAGCAGGAGAATTTAACTCCTCATCCATCAGACTCCAGACCTCTCGGTCTGCCATGCTTCCCCAGGAAATACAAACCTGAAATATTTGTTTAAATACCTTTTAAAGCACTATGTGATATATGTAAACATGGGTATTTTTCTGATATCAGTTAAACTAGAACAATTCCAGCATTGTTATACCACATTTTAAGTAAAACAGGCCAATTTAGCTCATACTATTCATGAAATAAACCTGTAACTTTTCAGCCTGACCTAGAGGTTGCTGGAAGCGCCACTTATGCAAACTGTAAACACCCAGAGTGAGGCGGCCTGTGGGTGTGTGTGCACTCGCGCTCCACGACGCCCACTGTCCCTGGGGTGGCTCAGGAGTAGAGACTGTCGGGCTGGGACTGAGGGACTCACAGATGCTCCATCTGGCTTATTTCCTGCTCCTCCCACGCGTTTGGTTCTGCACTAGCCTCACACTGTGACCCTCCGTGGGATCATCACAGCATCAGCTGGAGTCTGAGACGTGTTACACAAGCTGCTTTGTGCTTCAGTCCCTCCTCCTGAGACAAGAAGGCAGCGCCCACAGCCCTGTCGTTTCACTCTTGTATCTTGGACCATCACACTTAGCTACACATAAATGAAAATAAAAATTACAAAGAAATTGGCTCAGCACCTGTAGCTCAAGCGGCTAAGGCACCAGCCACATACCAGAGTGGCGGGTTCAAATCCAGCCCGGGCCTGCCAAACAATGACAACTACAACCAAAAAATAGCCAGGCATTGTGGCGGGCACCTGTAGTCCCAGCTACTTGGGAGGCTGAGGCAAGAGAATCGCTTAAGCCCAGGAGTGGAGGTTGCTGTGAGCTGTGACACCACAGCACTCTACCGAGGGTGACAACTTGAGACTCCGACACAAAAAAAAAAAAAAAAAACTACAAAGAAATTGAAAACGTGGAAATAGATTGTGTTAAATTATCATGTTTGAATTTGCACACATGACAAATATGAGAATTAAAAAAGCATTAGGAATGTCTTATTTCAAAAAATAGATATTATACCAAATCACTTGGAATGCCTCGGACGAGCATTGTCTCTGGACGGAATTTTGTGTTTCCCGTTGTCCGTGTGTATTTAAACACAGGGATGGGTTAACACCAGTGACCAGAATCTTGTTGTGCACCTCACATCTCTGCCATCGGGTTGACTTCTGGCCTTCTTAGTTCATGATATTTTAATTACTTTTGCTTTATTTTGTTTTGTTTTCAATAAGAAATGTTTTACCCTCTGTGGACAAAAGGTACCGAATAAAGTAAATGAACGCTAAGTGACCAGTCTCACTCCCACACTGACTTCGCCTCTGTTATCTCTGCCTGGTTTGTGTTGACATGTGCAGAAGTCAGACATAGAAGATAAATTCTGCATTTATTTCTTTTACAGATTGTTAAATTAATCAAACTTTCAAAAGAGCACCCTATTACTTTAGCGATTGGAGATGGCGCGAACGATGTCAGCATGATCCTGGAAGCCCACGTGGGCGTAGGTAAGCCGCTGCCACTCCACGTGGCACATGGGCAGCCACTCACTACTGCAGTGACACAGGTGCTGTCCGAGCACGTAGGTGGCATGTGTAGGACACCCCCGTGACCTGGTCATCACACCTGGGGGCGCTCACAACAGTGTTGTCACCTGTCCTTGTTCTGCTTTCCAATTGCAGGGGTCATTGGGAAGGAGGGCCGGCAGGCTGCCCGGAATAGTGACTACGCAATACCCAAGTTTAAGCATTTGAAGAAGATGCTGCTTGTTCACGGGCATTTCTACTACATCAGGATATCCGAGCTGGTGCAGTACTTCTTTTACAAGGTAGTACGGCCCTGCCTCCCACCATTCCGAGATACCATAGGTCATTCATCTAAAACAGAAGTCACTGTCAGAGCTGAAGGGGTCACTCTGATTACAGTGGACCCCTCATTACCTTAGCCAGGGTCACCAAGGCATAAAAATACTAAGCAGAAAATTCCAGAAATAAACAATTTATATGTTTTAAATTGTGCTCGGCTCTGAGAAGTGTGATGAAGTGTCAGACCATCGCTCTCCATCCCACCAGGATGTGAGTCCTCACCTTGCCCATCTTCCTACTTTCTGCGCTCCCCACCTGCGTGTGAGCCACACAGGAGCCTTCTCAGTGATGAAAGCAACAGATCGCAGGAAGAAGGGCAGGAAGAAGGGCGAAAACATTGTGAGAGAGGGAAAGAGAAACCACATTCACAGAACTCTGTACTTCGTTACAGTGGTTCCATTTTACGTCACTATTCTCTGTGCATAATTTATAAATTCAATTTTGTCCTAAGTAAGTGGGCACAGGAAAGGCAGGGTATTTAGGGCGTGGTACCATGAGCTGGAGCTGCTGGGGCGAGAGAAGAAAGCCCAGAACTTTCACAGACTGGAGTGTGGAACCAACTAGAACCTCGCAGTTGTAAGGTATCTGAGGCAGGGACGTTCATTTACAATTCCTTTGCATAATCCTGTATTTACCCTGCGGTGTAACTCTTTCCTGTTGATGCCTGCCTTCTGTCCTGGCTCCTCTCCCTGCTAACAGGTTCCCCTTTACACTGTCCGTCCTCAGAGTGCCAGGCTCAGTTGCTTCCATGTTGTAGTTGCCACTGAAGTCAGAGAGGAGCGTCCCCAGCCTGTGGGAGTAAGCAGCTCCCCGCGGTGCCCTGCACTGACGGCCTGGCTTCTCTTTCAGAACGTCTGCTTCGTCCTGCCGCAGTTCTTGTTCCAGTTCTTCTGCGGGTTCTCACAGCAGGTCAGTCCCTGTGCTCACACCAGAAGCTGTCGGAGTTGTGTCCCTACCTGGGTGGAGGCCATTCCGGCCAGAGGGGGCTTGAAGGACATGCAGTGCGGCCTCCACAGGTGGAAGGTATCCCCTTAGGTTGCGTGGAGGGCCAGGCGTGGTGCAGGCTTCGTGTTCTCTGGTGTGATGTGCGTCTGAGATGCCCACCAGGGAACCATGTGGCCAAGACCTGCCTTGGCCCAGGCCCAGGCGGGGCTGTGCTGGACTTTCTGACCCTAACTGCAAGGACCAGCCTTAAACCAAGGGTCCTCAGGGCCTCTGGGTCATCCTGGTGTCAGTGTATACAAGGCACGTGGCCACCTCTTGTCACTGGAAGTGCCCAGGGCAAGAATAATCAAAGCTTAAAAGACTGATTTTAATCCTAGTTTCCAACATGAAGCTTTGAAAGTCATCTTGGCCCTTCTGTACCTGGAAAGATGGCTCCTTATGCATTTTAGATGTGTTCTATGGATGTTTGTGGTTCTTCCCATATTGCAATGGATTTATCTAAATCAAATTGTCAAAAAGTTAGTAAAAATGCAGTGAGGTGTTGTTTTCCTCTTTCTCCAGACGTTGTACGACACCGCATATTTGACGCTGTACAATATCAGCTTCACGTCCCTGCCGATCCTCCTGTACAGTCTGATGGAGCAGCACGTCAGCATGGATGCGCTGAGGAGGGACCCCGCCCTGTACAGGTGGGTGACGGGCAGCGTCTGCATGGAGGCTGTGGGGGCCCTCCCTGTACAGGTGGGTGATGGGCAGAGTCTGTGTGGAGGCTCTGGGGGCCCCGCCCTGTACAGGTGGGTGATGGGCAGTGAGTGTGTGGAGGCTCTGTGGACCCTGCCCTGTACAGGTGGGTGATGGGCAGCGTGTGTGTGGAGGCTCTGGGAGGGGCCCTGCCCTGTACAGGTGGGTGACGGGCAGTGTCTGCATGTAGGCTGTGGGGGCCATCCCTGTACAGGTGGGTGATGGGCAGAGTCTGTGTGGAGGCTCTGGGGGCCCCACCCTGTACAGGTGGGTGATGGGCAGTGAGTGTGTGGAGGCTTTGCGGACCCTTCCCTGTACAGGTGGGTGATGGGCAGCGTCTGCATGGAAACTGTGGGGGCCCTCCCTGTACAGGTGGGTGATGGGCAGTGAGTGTGTGGGGGCTCTGGGAGGGGCCCCGCCCTGTACAGGTGGGTGACGGGCAGCATATGTGTGGAGGCTCTGGGGACCCCACCCTGTACAGGTGGGTGATGGGCAGAGTCTGCATGGAGGCTGTGGGGACACCACCCTGTACAGGTGGGTGATGGGCAGTGTGTGTGTGGAGGCTCTGGGGGCCAGGTGGATCATGGGCAGTGAGTGTGTGGAGGCTCCGGGGGCCCTGCCCTGTACAGGTGGGTGACGGACAGCGTCTGCATGGAGGCTCTGGGGACCCTGCCCTGTACAGGTGGGTGATGGGCAGAGTCTGTGTGGAGGCTCTGGGAGGGTCTCCACCCTGTACAGGTGGGTGACGGGCAGCATCTGCATGAAGGCTCTGAGGGGGTCTGGCCTGTACAGGTAGGTGACGGGAGTGCCTTGCTCCAGAGCTCAGGCAGCACCAGGGCAGCACCGAGGTTCCGCCACAAATGCCTGGTAGATGTCACTTAGAAGTCAGGAGCGTCAGGTGTCAGCTGATACCCCTGCTTCTTTAGGAGGCTCTTTAGACAGGAAGAGATGTAATTAAAGGACACTTCATAGGACAATGGTGGTTTTCGTTGTGTTAGAAAGGGACATCTAGGGCAGCGCCTGTGGCTCAAAGGAGTAGGGCTCTGGCCCCATATGCTGGAAGTGGTGGGTTCAAACCCAGCCCCAGCCAAAAACCGCCAAAAAGAAAAAAAAAAGAAAGGGACGTCTGAGTTCAGGTCATACTTCACTGTGCTTTGTGACAGCTGTGCAGGGACCCATTGAGTGTACAGGTAAATCATCCTTTAAAACCAAGCATGTTCTGTTAGAGGAGAAGAAAGTCTGCAGTGCAACTTCAGTGGGCTCTTCTGGGCTGTTTGTTTTAATCACCAGGAAAAGATGTTTCTCTGCTGTTTCACAGCTGCCACCTGGATCTCTGGCAGATTCCACGCGCTACTGTTTTTCCTGTTGTCTTTCTAATTAAATTTCTACTTCTCAGATAATTTTAGACTCACACATAATTGTAAGAAGTGATACAGGCTGGGTGTGGTGGCTCAAGCTCATAATGCCAGCACTCTGGGAGGCTGAGGTGGTTGGATCCCTTGAGCTCAGGAGTTGGACACCAGCCTAAGCAAGAGTGAGACCCTGTCTCTTCCAAAAACAGAATAACTAGCCGGGCATTGTGGCGGGCGCCTGTAGTCCCGGGTACTTAGGAGGCTGAGGCAGGAGGATTGCATGATTGTAGGAGTTAGAGGTTGCTGTGAGTTGTGTCACCACAGCACTCTACCCGGGTGACAGAGTGAGACTCAGTTTCCAAAAAACAATAATACAGAGGGACCCTGTGTGTCATTATTGGTCCAATTTCCTCCGGTTAGGAACTGTAGTTTAGTGTCACATTCAGATCACTCGGCATGTGCACACTGGTGCGTCTGTGCTCATGTGTGCGCTCTGGGCATTTGTATGTGTGCTGTCATGGACATGTACACGCACGTGCTTGAGTGTGCCCCAGTGCTCACGTGCTCACTTGCGTGTGTGCTTGTGTGCATATTTCTATATGTATGTGACATGGGCGTGCATGTGCTCCTTGCATAGGTACTTGTGCTCTGCATGTGCTCATGCTTGTGTTCGTGCTCATGTGCATGCTCAAGTCCATGTGCTTATGTGTGCACGTGTACATGTCTGCACACGTGTCTTTGCTCATGTGTGTGTCTGTGTTACGTGCGTGTCTGTGCTCACGTGTATGTGATACATGCTGTGAAGCTTTCGTTCCATGCAGTCTCCTCACGCGTGTGGCTCCTGACCCCACCACCGCAGTCACGGGCTGCTTGCTGCCCAACAGGACACAAGGCCCCTGTGTGGGATCTTGACGTCTGGGAGCCCAAAGCAGCCACTGGGGGTGGTGAAGGACGACAGCGCAGAGCGGGCTCCAGCGTTGTCGCGTGTGGGGGCAGGCTGGCGTGGCTCTGAGGAGGCAGGCGAGCATGCACTGCAGATTCTCTGTTACTTGACTAACAGGCGTGAGACATTGCACTGTGCACTGGGGGCATACTTGAACTTCAGTCCACTATGACTGGACAACGTGAGGTGTGTGCACTGTGCTATGTGCTGACTATGTTCAGAGGCTCAAGTGTGTCTGTGTCTCGGCCTGTAGTGACATTGTGGTTAAGAACAAGAGAGGAAATAGTCCCTAAACCTTAGCCAGGGACGTGCGCAGTGAGACACTGCGTCTGAAGAGCCCTTCGCACTGGCTGCTGGGCACAGGCACGGCTTTGTGGGACACGCAGTTTGCACATTGAGACTCAGATGGAGGGGCGGCCACCATGGGTGATGCCACGTGCTTGTGTCACCAGAGCTCAGATCCCTGTCTTCCTCGTGCAGAGACATCGCCAAGAACGCGCTGCTCCGCTGGCGAGCATTCATCTACTGGACCTTCTTGGGAGTGTTTGACGCCCTGGTATTCTTCTTTGGTGCTTATTTCATGTTTGAAAATACGACAGTGACCAACAACGGACAGGTCAGTACTGGACTCAATTTTGCTGACTTAGCTACTCGGGAATTAGCCCTCAAACCCTTGTGGCTGTGCAGGGCTGGAGCTCAGCGCAGCGGTGGTGGCTCCCGCGGGTTAGATGGATGCGTCTGTATCTCTCCAGTTGCTTTGAAGGGCGCGGTGTGGCAGGCTCCTGTCAGTAGACGCCACATCTGCGGAACCTCGTTCGGAGACACCCTTCCCAGGGTCTTTGGCTTGTCTCTGTGACTTACGGTCCACCCTGAGCTAATCACGGAGAGGTTTAGTTGTGTCACTCAGATGTTGCTTCTGTAACATGGGAATTAATTTCATATGTAACGCATTTTAGTGTTTTTCCCCAAATACTGTACTTAAGTATCTCCTCTGCAATGAATAGATTTATAGTTTTCTAATAGTCATTCAGCTGTCTGGTTGTTTGCATAATTTCTGGGGGTTTGTTTTATTTGTATCTTGCTTTTTTCTTTTTGCCACTTGCTTCCCTCCCACTCTCAGATAATGACTGCCAACACGCACATGGTAAGACCACCCTGGCTTTGTCCTTTCTCTGTGTTTTTGGAGTGCATTACAAATGAAATATTTCTCGAAAATATTTTCAAATGTGACGACTTCTGTGTGCTTTGTGGTAGAAATGCTGCTAGCTGCTGCGCCTCTGCTCACGTTAGAGCCACAGTTTTGTCAGAGGTGTGCCCTTTCCATTCCTGCAGCGGTGTCTCTTCTCTGGGTTTCTGTGTTTGGCTGGGCTGCCAGGTGAGTCAGGGATGTTTTCTGAACTGAGCTTCCCTCGACTTCAAGTAAAAGGCAGCGTAACTCAGGTACGTGGCTCTGGCCCTGGCACCCTGTGCTCCGTGGGAGGCGGCACTGCACGGGTGACCGCCCTGCTCGACCCAGGGCGACTCACAGAGATTTGTTTCATTTTCTATTTAACCCCAAACACCTCTCTTTTCCCCTCATTTACCCCTCAGACTGTTGGATTGAACTTACGTCTCGCTGCGTGTCCCGTACAGTTTGTTTACTCATTTATTGTTTATTTCTGTTCTCCCCTTACTGGAAGGTGCTGTCTTCTGTCATAACTTAAATCAGTTTTTACTAAATTAGCCTTGAGAATTTTTTAAAATCTTGTTTTACTATTCTAAAATACGTATATTTTTCTAGTATCTATTCTTTGTCTTAGTTTATTTTAGTTGAATAATTCCCCAGTGCCTCCAGGTCATAGATGTAGTTAAACAGAGCCATATTTCAATCCTTGTATCCCCTCACCGGGTCAGGCTCTACGTAAGTGTCCTGTGTGTGTCTTAAGAAGAACAAAGACGCTGTGTTCTGAGAAGTGGGGTCCCAGGGCCCTACAGCCTGCCGTGCCACGGTGAGCGCCCTTGTCTGGCAGAGACCTCGCCCTGCCCCACCGTCAGGCTTTCTGCTGGACGTTAACACCACATGAAGGTTGGGGAAACTGAAGTTCAGACAGATAAGTGACTGGTACAAGGTCAGGGGACAAACTCACTCCCTGGGGGGTTGTTTAGGGTGTCCTGGGCTTCTCGGTTGTCAGTCTTAGAGTGAGAGTGACACGGACTTCCCAGGGAGGCCAAGGAGGCTGATTTCAAGAGAGGACACAGGTGGCCCTATTCTAGAGAGTGTGCTGGGCCAGGTGGCTCCTCAGGGCCTTCCCACAGGTGCCTCCCCAGCATCACCCTCGGAGGTCCTTGAAGCCCCAGCATGCAATTGGCCCTCTGGTATATCAACACCACGTTCCCTTCCCAAGGCTGAGGGTTCCCACGAGCTCCTGTTACCCAGGCTGGGGACCTCCCTCTCCCTAGCTGTCCCCAACTGTCCTACACTAAGCCCCAGGTGATGCACATCTGTGGCACTCAGCCTCCATCTAGCTCACATCCCCATTGTCAGCCACAAGTGGACAGAACTCGTCAGGGGCTGACGTGGCAGCGGGGAGAGAGGCGAAGGGGGAATGTCCTGACCAGCACCACCCAAGCCAGGGAGCCCTGTAGCCCGTCTGCTCCTCAGTGGGAGCCCGGCGAGCCTGACACCGCAGCCACACAGCCATCTGCAGCCCTTGGTAGGCAGGAGCCAGTGCACAGAGCCACAGGAGCCAGTTACCTGGAGGCCGGGGTCCCTGGCTACACAGTTGAGGGGACAGACGTGCTCCAAGTCAGCAGGGCTCCAAACAAGATTGCACCGGAGACTTGGCACTGTATTCCAGGATGAGTGACAGTGTAGCCCCCAGTCACAGTGACGACCCACTCAGGCACCATCAGGTGTGAGGCAGGAATTCAGAAGGCAGGTGACGGGGCGACTGAGGCTCTCACAAGGCCCAGGGGTGGCAGGTTCCCACTGTGCCTCAGTGGCTCCCCTTACTGATGTTTCAGCTTCTTTCTGAGGAGGCTCAGCTCACACTGCCCAGCAAAACTGCCACTGTACAGGCTTTGCAGTGGGCAGCCCTCTTGGTGCCCTCCTCTCTCCCACATCACACCCTTCACAGCCAGAGTGCTGCTGACCGAGGCTGGGTCCGGACGCCCTCCTCTGGGCACTGTCAGTACCCAAGGACCCCTTTTCTTAGGGTCTAAATTCTATGGGAGCTTTGTGATTGTGTGAACTCCTGAAGGAATAAAAGAATTACAGACAGCTTTTTTAAAAGAAAAATTCACTTATGGAGTATTTTCTCCATAGACATAATGAGCCAGAATTATTTCTCATTTTGATGTCACAGATGACGGTCCCGAGACACAGCTGTTTTGTTACCAGTAAACCTCAGAGTATTCCTAGCTGTGCTCTGGAAAGCCTGGGACGCACTTCTGGAGAAGTCTGGACACAGCAGGAGAGCCGTGCCGGGACTGTGGGGGACACCGGGGGCAGGCAGACTGACAGGCAGCCTACAGGAAGGGAACATAGCAGGGGCCGTGACCATCACCTTGAGAAAGCTCGTGTTGTGTTTGGGGTATTTTTAGATGTAAAGAATGGCCTGGGTTTGGAGGCTTTTTTGAGCAGGAAACTTCCTATAAGGATAGTCTTTCTGAGGATGGGGGATTTAACTCAGATGCAGGGGAGGGTATGCCCAACCCAAGGACAGCTCTGCTGAGACACTGGGACAGGAACAAGGCCAGCACATCAGTCACACTCTCAGCTGAATGTCAGCCTGAGTCCCAAGGGAATCAGAAGCAGGAGCTGCACTGTGGTGGGCCCGATGTCACTTGGGGAGCAGTCGTCTCTCCCAGTCCCCTTCAAGAAAGGGGGCAGGTGCCCGGGGCGCAGCCTACCTCCCCAGAGCTGACAGGAGTCATGGCCAGAGGGCACAGTGTCAAATAGACTGTTGGCCATTAGGCTGGGGGCTCCCGCCCCAAATAGACAAAGATACTAAGAGAACTTTAGAGAGTCACAGGGTGACTGTCCCCAGTGGGTGGCCTTGAGGACAGGGAGATGCAGGGGGACAAGTCCAGCTTTCTCAAGGATCCTGACCCGAGTCCCTGATTCTGGGTCTGAAGTGGCTGGGCCCTGTTGTTATCTCCCTGTGAGCACAGAAGCTGTGACCCAGCTGTCGCACCAGGAGGCAGCCCACTGACTGTACGTGGGCTGTGACGCCGAGTCCAGGGCACCGGGGCAGGAGGAAGACCAGAAAGCCATTCAAGTGGCCAGAGCTGCCCCGGCTTGGGAGCCCACTTGAGGCACCTTTCTGGTTTTGCAACCTCAGTGCCCACATTTTGCTGTTATCTGTTTTGGAGTTGTGGTGGGACGGCCAAGGAGGGATCTGGGGGAGGAAGTGGAAAGCCAGGCCGGGCCCAGGTGCCTGTCGGGGTGCACAACCACCCGGGCCTGCTGTGGTTCTCCCTTTGATAAAAAGTCAACTTCCAATTAAACCAAGCAGCCCCACACTCCCAGCATCTTCCATCCAAATGTCCCAGCAGGCTGCTGCCCCACCTTAGCATGTCTTAGAGTCACAGAACATTCCTCTCTCCAAAACTGGGCATAGCAAAAGGCGCCCATCTCGGAGAGCGTGTGTCGAGGTTTCCCCCCTCTGCTGTGTGGACATTTGGGGCCAGGCGGTTCTTTTGTGGGTTGCTGTCCTCTGCATCCAGCAGCCCAGCCTCCCCACAGGCTCTGACAGTGGAGATGTCCCCAGACATGACCGGGTGTCTCTTGGGGCAGAGTGGCCCTGGTCAAGAACTACAAGTGTATACCCAGCTGAGTGGATATTCCTGAGCCAAAAAAGGGGCCTGGTGCCAATGGCGACCAGGAAATGGAGAGTGAGGTGAGGGGCACTGGCGGGCGTGGGTCCGTGTCCATGGAGGGTGTCCTGGCTCTATCTGGAAGTCCCGCTACCTGCCCTTGTATCTTCACCTGGGCCAAACGCTAGCAATGAAGAAAAGCCATTCGTGTTCTAGCTTTTTAGTTCTTGGTAAACTAAAACTTAATTTTACTTTAAAGAAATACAGGGAATGTTCTTTGGGGAACACAATTCATAGAATCTGACAAACTGGAAACTGGTAGATTCATACGCAGTGTGAAATCTCCTCAAGGAAAACTGTCCCTGCAGAGTGAAATCCAAGTTGACTGGTTTCCTCGGAAGGGAGCAGCTGTGAAGGTGCAGGCCCTTCACTTTGCTTGTGTCTCTGTCTGTGGTTGAGAAATGTATTGTTTCCCTGGGTTTGACTGGCCAGGTGGGAGCAAGGGTCCTGCTGGCTCTCCTTGGCCATGGCCTCAAGAGGGATGACCTCTGTCCTGTCTGTCTCCTTGTCCCCTTACCCAAGATGTCCGGAGGAATGTCCCGTCCCTGTGTTTCTCCCACAGGTGCCCTGCTTGTCTTGGGTCATTTTCTTGCAGTGTTCTAGCGGCCGTTCTCTTCAACAGTAGGCAGGAGTTTGAGTCAAGTGGAAAGGAAATTGCCACAAACTTTCCTGGTTTATGCCGAGACGTGCAGGTGGTAGGGTAGATGCCTCTTCTGCATAAAACCTGAGCAGAATCTGCACCTGCCTATGTAGAGATCAGCTGTGGGTGTTTTTCTTGCTCTCGTTTGCTGTGGTTGAACATGGAGTAGTGGGAAGCTCAGAGCAGGTGGACTGTGGCCCGTCAGCAAGGCGCAGACTTGCAGTGGGTGGCGCTGTGGGCCTTGCCGTGCCCAGGTGACCCCACCACCTCCTTTTACTTCAAAGAAGAAGGTGCAGCAGGGAGTATTTGGGGTATGAAGTGTCGGTGCACAAGAGCAACGGCGTGTATTTTCTGAAACGTGTCTTGGCTGTGCAGGAGGGAAACTGCAGGATAACAAGAGATTATTTGGACGGTTTTTCCCAAACAGATATTTGGAAATTGGACCTTTGGGATGCTGGTGTTCACAGCGATGGTATTTACAGTCACACTGAAGGTAATGACGTCACCTTATGCGTGGGTCCCGCCCTGCTAAACCTTTGAATTACAAATCCCGCCCTCACTAAGGCTGGAGGGCACCCTTCCCCCTAAGCCACCTCAGCTGTCCACTGCCCTCAATGTCACTGCCAGCTGTTTAAACTTGCTCTGCTCACCCAGGGATCCCATATGAATGCAAACTTGCAGAATCACACAGAAGGTGGCTTTATGAGAGAGTTCGGGTCTGAATTCTCTTAAAAGGCGTTAGTCCTGCCCCTGGTGTAGTCAAAGTGCATTTTAGTTTAAACAATATCTTTTGGAATGTTTAGCTCTTTAAAGTTAAGTGAGGGTCTATATGGAACATCCTTATATAAGTCTGCAGGGAGAAAATGTCCTGAAGGGCCCTCTGGGCAGGGCTGTGGGCCAGTGCCTCAGTGTGCAGCTCGTGTGGGGTCACACCTCCACCCTGCCTACCCGGGGCCTCTGGGACAGCGTCATTAGTGGGCCACCATGTCCCAGTGCTCTTTCCCTGGTGGCAGGGCGAGGCCCTATTTTCTTTTCCCAAAGAAAGTCAACGTGGGCTATGTTCACACTGTGGCTTGTTCTGTGCCAGCTCTGCCCTTCCCTGCCCCAGTGACACTGCTGACCACCATCTCGTTCTCTTCCAGTTGGCATTGGACACGCATTACTGGACCTGGATAAACCACTTTGTCATCTGGGGCTCCCTGCTCTTCTACGTTGTCTTTTCCCTCCTCTGGGGAGGGATTATCTGGTATGAATTCACTCAACGCGATGCGATTGTCTGTGCCTAAGGGGTTCGAGGCCCCTGTCCCTCACAGCCTTGGTGGCTGTGTGGGGTTGTCCAGCCTCCCCGTGTGCCAGGTATCACACCTGTCCCTGGGGTGCAGGGGAGGCCAGGCACAAGGCTGCCCCTGTGACCGGCACACCGGGATGGGGGAGACATGCCCAGTGGTACTACCTACAAGCAGGCAGAGCAGACAGCACACTGCCCAGGGGTTGAAAGTCTCAAAAAGTCATTTTCATGTTGAAAGTCTCAAAAAAGTAACTTAAGCTGAGACCAGAGGAAAATCATCATCGTGGCAATAGCAGACATTTCTAAATGCCTCCCAAACAAGGTGCTGTGCAGAGCATCTGCCAGGCCGTGTCTAGAGGAGACGATCTCCGTGCCTGTGGGCTGCCATGGGCCGCAGCCCGGCTGTGGGGAGACCTCTGACTGGGGGGAGGGACTCTAGCTCAGCAGCAGGTGCAAGCCTGTCCGGGGCCTCTGCTGTGGACAGCAGCAGGCAGCAGGAGGGCAGGGCCTGGCTGGAAAGCTAAGCCAGGCAGTTTCCAGACCTGTCAGCCAAAGGGTCCTGGCTTTGGTCTGACACTATGGTTAGTTGGCCAGTCACAGGAAGAAGAACATAAGCACGGCAGCGTCAGGCTGCTCTTCTACAAAGACTGTGGTGTCTGTGTGAGGTTGAACTGGTGAGGCCATGTGCGCAGGGCAGTCAGTTCAGAGATGGTCATGATAAGCTGGTCAGGAAGTGAGGCTGTGTGGCCAGTCTGGGAGGAAGCCAGCATCAGTCTCAGTCCAGCAGCAGCCTGTGTGCAGGCCGGTCTCTCTGCCCAAAATGCCCTTCCCATCCAGCGAGCTCCTACTCATCCCGTGAGACCCCAGACACATGCTCCATTAGCGCTCACCGTGTTCCCCATGCTGTCTCTGTACTCAGGGCCTCCCCATGATAGACCTCTGGAGGGCTGGAGCCTTCCGGCCGCAAGCCAGTGCAGGTCTTCTCCATTCCAGGTCTTTAGCATCAAGCACGGTGGCCGGTAGGGGGCTCCTTTGGATGGGGCACGAAAATTCCGACAGCCCACAGGGCCCTGGCCTGGGGCCACATATCTGTCTGTTATCCTGGTCAGCTGGTGGCCCCAGTAGCCAGAGGACATGTTGATGCTTCCTCGCCTCAGCCCACCTGCCCCACTCTCCATGCTGACCCTGGGCTCCCCACTCTAGTCTAACCATGTCTCCTGGCAGGGGGCGAGGGCTGTCTCTGAGTGTCCCAGCTATAGCAAGGCCAGCACTGAGGCATCCGTGACAAGCTATGCAGGGGCCGGGCCACGTGGTTCACGGTGGGCACTGCACCCACAGGCCTCGTCCTGCTGGCTTCCAGCTCAGAGCCCAGCATAGACATCTTGGCATCATCAGAGCTCCTGGTAGGGACACCATCCCAGCCTTTTGGTGCAGAAATAACATGTCTTTCTGTATAAGGAAGCATCAGTCATACTGAGGCTCTGAGACGGGAAACTCCACTGTTTTAGTCACTTTTCCTCTGCTGCTTAGAAACCATACACCAGGCCCCTCACCTCCGAGCCTCCCCTGCTCTGTCCACGTGCCCCCGTGTCATAGGGCGGGTCTGGATCTCACTTTTTATGTGATCCATCAGAGCAGGTGCTAAACAGCTCCTAGGGTCTGTCAGTGACAAAAGTAACAATTCCCAGAAGAAAAGGCCACCTTGCTTGGACAGGGAACAGGTGTCTGGTGCCAGTCCCTCCTGGTGCCCTCTGACCTGTGTGCCCCTCCTCCACTCCACAGGCCGTTCCTCAACTACCAGAGGATGTACTACGTGTTCATACAGATGTTGTCCAGCGGGCCCGCCTGGCTGGCTGTCGTGCTGCTGGTGACTGTCAGCCTCCTCCCCGACGTCCTCAAGAAGGTCCTATGCCGGCAGCTGTGGCCAACAGCAACGGAGAGAGTCCAGGTATGCGCCCCCCCTACAAAAATAACAGTTTAAAAGGTGGGACAGGAGGTTTGGGTCTCATGGAGATGTGCTTGGTCTGCGTGTGGCTGATGACCCTCATAATGGTGTGTGGCCTTAAACAGTGAGCTAGAGGAACTCAAGACCGTTTAATTTTATGTTAGCTCTAAACGGTCATCTGAAATGATAAGAATGGGAAGATCAATACCAAAAAAAGTTAACTTATGTAAGTCCAATTTTGTAATTAGTCATTATTTTATGATGTCTAAATCGTAGGGTGGTAAATTTGGTCATAGCATTAGTTAGAGTTCATGCTGGGGATGCTGGGTGCTGGTTAGGCTGCTGCTTTCCATACTCCCAAGGTTTTTCCACAAACTGGACTCTGATGTGGGGAGGAAGTGACCCGTACAGAGGCCCTGGGGCAGGGCCCAGCCTTACCGCCCCTCCTGCCACTGGGAGCAGCCCCAGCTCTGGCCTTGAGCTCTGTGGGGCTGAGAGTGGATGGGGCAACCCACTTCCTTCCCACTCTATCTCACTGGAAAACCTGACTGTCCACTGAGGACACGAGGAAGTTCTCACCTGCGGCTCCAGGGCATGCCTGTGTCATAATCCCAAGAGTTGATGAAAAATGCAGATTTTCAGGTTCTGTCCCTAGAAATCTCCAATCATTCTGAGAGATGGGACCTTCTCCCCAAGGCTCAGGTGCACCAGGGATTCAGCCTCCACAGGGCAGCAGCAGGGTGGACAACAAGTGGGGGCCCAGCCCTTTGAAGGGGACCTGGCCACAACCCCCCGCCCCCCACCTATGGCCACGGTGTGCAGCTCCAGCCTACAGACCTCAGGATGCACAGGGGGCCGCTCAGCTATACTGAACATGTCCACACAACAACCCCCACATGCTGTTTGATCACAGCGATGCAGGGTGGGTTGTTTTAGGGGCTGGAGGTGTCTCACTGCCTCCAGAAAGTCCTGCTAAAGGTCCCCACTGAGCATGGTAGACCTGAACTCTGCGGGTGTTGAGAAAATGGTTCCCCAGGCCCCCTGGGCCTTGCCAGGATAGCTGACAGAGTACCTGCAGCACCTCTGCCCCCTGCAGAGCCACTGGGGAGGTGCCAGTGAGGACTTAGAAGACCCGTAGCTGAGTGTCTGGTCCTGCATGGGGAGGAGAGCTGGCCTGCACCAGTGTGGGAGCCCCGCCGACTCACTGCCTCTGTTTCTCTCTCCTTCCTGGTCTCCCTCCGCCTTCCTACCTGCTTTTCCTAAAACACCACACCCTGTTTACTCGCCCCTGATGCACGGCCTCTCCTGCCTCCGGGCCTGGCAGACTAAGAACAAGTGCCTTTCTGTCGAGCAGTCTACCATCTTTATGCTTTCCCAGACTTCCAGCAGTCTGAGTTTCTGACGGAACCAGGTGATGCTTCTTTGCCTTTTTTGCATGTCTGAGACTGTTCACAGGACAACACAGGGCTGGCACGCAGGGCCCAGGGCGACCGAGTAATGCTCTGGTGTCTGCTTGTCACTGGTTATGGCGGCCGTGCCCAGAATGCTGTGACCACGTGAGGTCTACAGAGTGCTCGTGGGCTGTTTTCTACAGCACAGTGTTTCTCTCTCAGTCCTCCAGCAAGCGCTCAACACTGTGCCCCACCAGCCTTCATGCTGTTGGGCGGGTCAGCTACACAAGGAGGTATGGGTGTCTGTGCTTCCTGACCCCAGGAGCCCACTCACTTCCTTGGCCTGCCCCACCCCTGCAGCCTATGGAAGATAGGGGACCATGGGACCTCCTCCCTACACACACCCCTGTGTACCCTACACACCCTACAGATGGGATTCTGAGACCACAGGAGGAAGGGCTTGCTCAGGCCCACACCGCTGCAGGAAAGTGCAGCCCTGCTGAGCCCTGTCACTTAGGAAAAAGGGGCAGAAGCGTTTCCTATTGTATGCTTTACCAAATTCCCTTTTCATCTTTTTGAAGAAAGACCTAGTGGTTTCTAGAGAAGCCTTCTGATTTGCTCCCAGTGGCTATAGAGCCATCAGCCCAGTGTTTTCCTGAGGCAGCTGCTCACGTAGAAGCCTCCGTGGAGCCCAGACTCTAGGGCTGAGCACTGTCTGGCACAGGGCTGTCACCAGGGCCACTCCCGTCCCTCAGCATGGAGTTCACGACACCCCAAGACAAGGCTTTTCCCATGTAGCACAGGAGTACACCTACAGCAAGAAAAAGCCTTTTTTTCTTTTAATAACAATTTTTCTTCTGTATATTTTGAACACTATTTTAATCAAAATCTTTCTAATTTGGTATCATTAGAATTTGTTAGAATAAATTATAGAATTTGTTATATAAATTATATAATCTCAGCTCACTACTGATAATACACACTTGAAAACATATTGGATGAAATTATTAGAAACACTTTATTAAGTCCCAGGAGGTCCTTAAGAGACTAATTAAATCATGTCATCAATATTCTAACTATTGATGTAATTTGCCAAGAGCTGGTCTGCTTCTGACCATGCAGGCGCTAGGCACTGGCTGCATGGAGAAGTCACTGAAGTTTCCAGGGCCCTGACTCTGAGCGTGACACCAGGGCATGGCCAGCCCCCACATCTTACCGCAGGGCACCTGCCTCCAGCAGGCTCCCAGCACTAGGAATTCAATGTGGTGGAACAGAAACATTCAAGAGTTGTGCAGAACTTTGGAGGAGTAAACATTTCACTGGTCCTTACTTAGAACATATTTTATTTCAAATGGATGGCTTTTTTTTTTTTAATTATTCCTATCTTTTAAAAAAAGTCACAAGCGGGCTCGGCACCTGTAGCTCAAGCAGCTAAGGCACCAGCCACATACACCAGAGCTGGTGGGTTCGAATCCAGCCCGGCCCACCAAACAACAATGACAACTACAACCAAAAAATAGCCAGGTGTTGTGGCGGGCACCTGTGGTCCCAGCTACTTGGGAGGCCGAAGCAAAGAATTGCTTAAGCCCAGGAGTTGGAGGTTGCTGTGAACTGTGATGCCACAGCACTCTACCCAGGGCAACAGCTTGAGGCCCTGTCTCAAAAAAAAAGAATGTCACAGGCATCAGGGGTCTATACTACATACTACATACATGTAACACGTGACATATATATGTGCTCACCCCTGTCTGTCTGCCTATTTACGTGCACCATGCTGCCTGTGCCTCACCTGGACTTTGTTGGTTCAGCTCTGATTCCAACCTTGCCCTTCAGCTCTTGTGATTGCCTTCTCCTTGTTCCTGAGAAACTAGGAAAGCTGGACTAGAAACGGCAGGGCTCAGACACCAGCCTGGGCACCTGGAGTACATGGAACCTCAGGATGTGGGACTGGCCAAGATGCTCCTGACCAGCAGGGCAGGCTCTCCCCGGGCAGGCTGCTGCCTCTGGGGCACGTGGCAGGATATGTGCTGTGGGGTTCTGGAAGTGCCTCCTGGACCTTCCAGCTGATGGACCCCGCACACCCTGCCTCTCCTGAGGGGGTAGGGACCTGCCCCATGAGTCCTGTATCGCTCTCACCCTCAGATGCAGGCTCGCTCTTTAATAGCCCTGTAAGGAAGGCGGCCTGTCACCTGCAGAGGCCCTGCCCCCCTTGCCGACAGGTAGCCTATGACAGCCCATGCAGATTCCAGGTCGTGGACCTGCAGATGGTGGGCGTTGGTGCCACCACAGCCACGGGTATGCCGTGGCCAGGTAGAGACCAGGACTGTCCTTCTGGCCCTCGTGGCCACTACCTGACAGCCCCCACTGTGCCCCCGCCACAGCCGTCTCAGTCTCTTTCCTGCCCTTGCAGAAGAGCGCGCAGCGCAAGCCACCGCTCAGCGCCGCACCCAGCAGCGACGGGCCCCTTCTGAAGGACCTCTTACCACAGCCGAGGCATGACTAGCTCGACGCTAGGTAACGGTATGGCCACTGCTGCGCTGGGCACTCAGGCCGGTGTGCTGTGACTCTTTGAGACTGTTCGTGTTTCCTGCAAAGTTTTGCTGTGTTGTGCTTTTTTTTGGGATAACTAAGTTTCACGATGAAAAGAGAACAAACCCTCTTTACACACACACACACACACACACACACACACGCCTTTGTTGTCACAGGTAAGTAATGTGTCTGAGAGTGACCTGCACACACGTGCACATGCCCCACACATGCAGGCTCACTCCTGGACCTTCAAGGGGCATTTAGGCAGCTGTTGGGAGGATCCTGATTTAAAACCCAAAATAGAACACACAGGCCAAGGCCACGTGGAGTAAGTCCACTGGCCACCAGTTGCCTGCCTGGGAGCACCTGTGTCCTGGTCTAGCCGGATGGTCTGGTCTGGCCCCACACAAACATGTTCCGGTTCCCACACCTGGTTAGATCTGATGCCTCTGTGAGCCCTTTACCCTGATGGGCTATTGGTAAGAAACCCCTCAGCCCGTCTGACTGTGGTGATAGGAGAGGTAACGTGGGCCACGTTCACAGGCCTGGTCAGTGTGATGCTTGCCCACCCCCAGGCCTCTCCTTCCTGCCCTGGGGGAGGGTTAGCATTTCATATCCAGGGGTCTTAAGGGCTTGTGAGCTTTCTTGTATGTCACGACAGTTATGGGGGAAGCCTTATGCCACTGCCCATCCCTTCACCCCCTGCCCCACACATTCTCTGGGATGGCAGCCCATCCCCTGAAGGCACAACAGGAGACAGGCGCTGGCAACTGTGTGCAGAGAGACCATGCCTCCCTGCCGCCTCCACGCTCGGGACCAGGTCTGACCCTTCTGTGGGAGGTGGTGGCAGTTGGCACCTCTGAAAGTGGCTCTGGTCAGCATCGGCAGCCACAGAGCTTCTTAGCACTGCCCTGCCTAGCATCTCTCAGCAGAACGTGTGCAGTGTCAGGGCCGTGTTCCAAAGCCGACCCCTCTTGCCTCTCCACAGAGACCCCAGCCATCGGACGCCTGGTGTGGTCACCGCCCTCAGGACGTGGCCTTCACATTCTGGAAGAGCGAGGAGAACGCCGCCGTGCCACCTCCCTCCCTGGGCCTTGCCCAGGACTGTCACAGTTGTGGCCCAAGACACAGCTTCCCTGGGTCCAGTTTGGAAACGCCCGTGTGACTGGTGCTATGCAGTGCCAGCCCTTAACGAGCCGAGCTCCAGGTGTCCACCTGTGCCTCTTCCTGGTCCCCAGGATAGAGGGGGATCACGGACTTTGCCTCTAGGCTCAGTGTGCTGGCCGGCACCTGTCCCAGACCCAGCGGCCTCCAGGCCTTTAACCCAACTGCAAAAGGGACTGCGGCTCTGCTCGGCCTCCTGCAACCCCCGAGGCCACTCCCATCTGCATGTCTGTGCCCTCAGTGTTGCTGTCACCCAGAGAGTAAGGCTAGCCAGTGACCCTGGGCCGCCTTGAGGGAAGGCTGCCCATCACCCCTGGGCTCTCACAGAGCCTGTGGAGCTGCCGCACAACCTGTCCTTGGGATACCTCCAAGGCTGTGGGGTGGGGAGCCAGAACAGGCTGCAGATGGCTACGTCTGTCCTCGCAGGCCCATGGATGCCCTTGCTCATCTGTGACATGGGTTCCATGGGTTATGTGTAAGCTGCCTGACCCTGGGTGCTGGGGCTGCCACTGTGGAGAAAACTTCATGCAGTGGGTGAGGTGACGCCCTCAGGGGAGGTGCACCTGCCATTTGCCAGGGCCATAGTCGCCAGTTGCCTTGCACTGGGAGATGGTTGCTGCATGGATGTCAGGCAGAGCAGTGGTTTGGGTGCCTGAGGAGATGCCCTCCGTCCTCAAGGAGAGGTGGCTACAGGGGTGGTATTGGCTCTCACGATGGCCACACAGTTCCAACAGGCAGTGCCACAGCTGAGACCACCCCAGCTTGAAGCTTTACCACCCAGCTGGGTCCCCACATGGCCCAGCTTTGTCTTAGGATTTTTTTCCAGTGGGGGGGGGCCCAGACCCTGTCCTTTCTGTGCCAGTATTTCTGTTTCTAGCAGTGACTTTTGACATAGCCTTAATGGTCAAAGGAAGACACTTCAGTTTGAGATTCAGACTCCAGGCGTTAAACTGACACATTCTGAGAAGCGCACCACTCGGGCAGTAACGGAAGCTCAGCGCCTTGCCACAGCTGGGCAGCCCTGTGTGAAGCTGGAGCTCAGGTGCACGAGCCGAGTTCATTTCTGAGGACTTGGTAGAAGGCGTTTTTGGAAGTTTAGATTTCACCGTTTGATTGTATAATATTTCACCAATAAATATTTATTTGAAGAGGGGATACGTGTACAGCAAGGGCAGTGAGCACCCTGGTTGGGGCGTGTCCAGGTGACGCATGAGCACCAAAGATTCGGCCAGGGAGTCCCCACCTCGCCCATGCTGACCCCACAAACAATGGTGTGTGCGTTTTTTACGCCTTTTTTAAGAACCCAGCAGGGGGGTATAAATACCTGTTGGGTGCAGATTCTTTGTGTGTTCAGTTAACAAGTTATTTATAATGTATTTTTTTAGAAATCTTAAAATTGCCTTTGCACTAAAGTATTTTCATAGCTGTTTATATCTCTTTTATTCATTTGTTTGTTAACCTATTGTCTAATTTTTAAAGTATGTTTTTAAGACTTTCATTTTTTAAGTTAATGGATTTTTGGCCACTTTACTTTTAAATTCCAGTGAGAGTTTTGGCTGAATGTGGTTTTCAGCTCAGATTATACCCACACACACCTCTTCATTTCTTGATATTTCTGCAATGATTAGCTGAGCAGAGTATTTGGAGTACAATAATTTGCCATGCTTTCTCTTCACAATTTGTTATGATTTCATTTTCATAACCATTTTTTAACTTAATCCCCAATGTGATAAGCTTTTTGGTTTTATTTCTAATTTCCATTCTTCAGCCTTAAAAATAGAAGATTCTTGCTTGGCAGGTCAGTGAGCTGGACGCCAGTTCTGCCTGGGAGACTCATCACTCACCTCTGGTGACTCAAGTGTCAGCATCTGAGTCACTAAGATCTCACATGCTCCACATGTCTTTAGAAAATTGTTTGGGGCCGGGCACAGTGGCTCACGCCTGCAATCCTCGTACTCTAGGAGGCCAAGGCAGGTGGAAAGCTTAAGCTCACAAGTTCTAGACCAGCCTGAGGAGAATGTGAGACTTTATCTCTGCTAAAAATAGGAAAACTGAGACAAGAGGATGGCTTGAGCCCAAGAGTTTGAGGTTGCTGTAAGCTATGACGCCAGGGCACTCTACCCAGGGCGACAGCTTGAGACTCTGTCTCAAAAAAAAAAAAGAAAAGAAAATTGTTTGGGAAGTTATTAAATGAATGTGCCTGATAAATTGAAATAGACAAGTGGTACAAGACAGAATGCTAAGAAGAGAGATGTCATTTCAGACACAAGGTAGTGCAACTGCCCACCTCATGGCAGTCAGCATTTACTTGCCTTAAACTAACTTTGAAGACCATAACACCAGTGTTGAGCACCATTTTTAGGTCTGAAATCTTGCTCGCTGGAAACCTAAGCTCTACCCTACCTGCCACCCCACCACTGCTGCTGTGGGATGTTTGTGTTTGGTCCCTGATCACACTTGGCCCCTGGCACGGGGGCCGTCCCACGCAGGCGTGAGCGGCCTGCTGCGTCCATGTCCTCTGGCTGGTAGCTCCACATCACTTGTGGCCATGTACATGTGCAAGTGTGTGCACACACCCAGTCATGCTCCTACACACACAGAGACCCATGGCACATGCACACACCACAGACACGCATGTACACTCTCCGTACATCTTCATAGCATCCTGTCTCCTTCCTGAGGGCTCTGTGAGGAGCCTCTGGCCAGGCCAGGGAGGTAGCACTCCTCAGACCCCACCCCAGATCTCCGTGGGGTGCAGAGGCCCCTCCTAGCAGGACGTGACAGGAGTGCTAGATGGGGCCCTTCCCATAGGCTCAGCTGCCCTGAGCTCAGGCCCAAGGTGAGGTGGCTACAGTGGGGTCTGGCAAGCTGGGGAGGGCATCCCGGGGCCCCGGTCAGCTGCTGCTTACCTGTTTGAAGAGATGGAGTGAGCAACCAGGCCCCAGCACCCAGGGATATGTCCAGTTGGCTGGCCAGATGCCGTGGGCTATAGCTACAAGGAACCTTGTCCTGCTATGGCTGCTCTGAGCTGCACGACCAGCTGGGCGTCCAGAGGCTCCAGCCTTGTTCTCTAAACCACTAAATGAGTGTGTTTTGCACTGACTAGTGTTGAACTAATGCAACCACTTTTATTTCATCATAAAATTATTTGACAACTTGGTATAACTGCCTAGTAGGCAGGAAATTACCCATTTAAAATTTTAAAACCAAGAAAATTAGCAATTGGCAAATGCAAACTTTTTCGAAGCTAGAGATGAGTGAAAAGGAGTGAAAATCTTTCTGATACTATGTCTATAAACAGCTTTAATAGAGGTGTGTTGGAAGTGTCGGGAAAATGTGATTCTACTTTTGTAGAAAAATAAAGATCAGTTTATATAGCTTTATTTTTTACCTTCATTCAAATATACAGAATTTTAATATGCATATATTGTCTCTGACTTAAAATTATGTGTCTGCAATACCATTTAAAATGTCTCTTCATTATGTAATGTAATAATCTTCAAAAATGTATTTAATGTGAATGGTATCTCCAGTTATCATCATCATAAGTCCTGAAATTTATTTTTAAATTATTAAGCAAATTAGGAGCGTTTAATATGTCACTAATCATTAACCTGCTTTGAAACATTGTGAACTAAACCAAATCTAACATCTCTGTAAAGTTTATTTTGTATGCTCCTCTTTTTAATATTTATTTCTGTAGATAAACTGTGACCTGATGACATTAATTTATCAAATTTTCAATAGATTACCTAAGCAGGAGACCTGAATCTGCTTACAATAAAGAAGAAAAACCTGCTTCAGTTTCTTTATAAATAAATAAAAATCGCCTGAACACGGACATTTCCTGCTAACAGGAAGGACAGAGTGAGTCCCTTCCATAGCCTGTGTCTCTGGGTGCAGGGGAAATATGAGTGGCATCAGCCTGTGTCCCTCCCCTGGTGCCTGGCCTCCCCTCGCTCCTGCAGGTGCTAACTACCCTGTTCAGAAGGGGCGGGGAGGTGTTGGGGGCCTGCACAGGGCAGGAAGCTAGGGAGGGGGTTTCTGGGCTGTCCCTGCACAGCCCTTCCAAGTCTGGCGCTTCTCCTCTGTTGCCAACACAACCAGGCCCATCCTTCCTTGTCCTCCAGCCTCTGCCCCTCTCTGGGTGCTGCTCCTGCGGGCCTGGCTGCCCTGTTTCAGCTCCTCAGGCAGCCTTTGCATCTTCTGTCTGTGGAAAACACCAATCTGGTTCCTTGCCTCTGGCCCAGGGTGGTTGGGCAGGCTGAAGACAATTTGCATCAGCAGCTCCCATGTGGTGGGTGGGCTTAGGTGCCACCTGGGAACATCCTCAAGGGACCCACTAGGCCCAGCTCCCAGCATGCAGAGAACAAGCCCAAGCCTCGTGCTTTCCTTCCCAATGTTCCGTTCTGTTTGTAGAGTTTATCAAGGTGGTTTGTGCCATCCTTTTGTCTGTAAGGATGGAATCAAGATCTCATTTTCAGATAGAGACATTGCACTTAGGATGCTGCATGTCTGGTGTGAGGCTGGCAGGGTTAAACCGCCAATTCCACCCACTCAGGAAAGTCACCAGGAGATAGACCCAGCTTCATCTCCACCCCTAAGTTGCTAAACTTTCTCTGTCACAAAGAAATCTTGGGAAATTTTCACATTTCTCAAGACTTTTATTCAATAAGGAGCTACCACAAAATTGTTATCATAATAAGTAACCTAAAGAAAATGCTCACTTTTGTACATTTTTATCATTCAAGGAGTTATTGGAATAGCACTATTATGCAGATGTTTATTCTCTAATGGTAAAGTTTCAAAAATGAAGTCAGAGAAGTTGGAAAACCTTCCTAAACCACTTATTGGACAGAGGGAAATGGAAATTCCCTTGAAGGGTGTCCCAGATGCTCTCTCAGCCTCTCAGGCCTGCTGTCCATCTCTCACAGCCCTACATAGAGCACCCATGGGCAAACTGCAATCCCTGAGTCTCTGCAGGCAGACCCTGGACTCCCTGGGCCCAGTCACTGAGCAGTGCCCAAGTGAGGGGCGATGGTTGGGTATAGTGTCTGTTCCCGCCACAGACTTACTTCTGGTGGCTGAACCCACTTACTGGTAGTGAATGAGGCCCTGGTCTGAGTTATCCCTGAGATTTCTCTCCACTGGTGCTTTTTGGAAACCTGTTTGTGAGGGCGATGTCCTTGTGCCTCGCTGCAATTTCCGTGGCTGAGAAAGCCAGTTAGGCACAAAGGGTTCACAGGTGCCGAAGCTAGCCGGGTCCCAGAAGGATGCTGAGTGTATGTGATAAGCTGGCCTGAGCCTTTGTGCTTGGCTGAATTAATTTTCTCTTGAATTATCTCAACTTTAAACTAGCCTTAAACAGACATCTTGGGGTTTTGTCTTCTGTATTTTCATTGCATTGGTCACTAAATGCCAAAACAGAAAGCTCTCAGAGAGAGTTCTTGTCTGTTTGCTCCCACTTGACTGCTGGCCAGTCCTGCACCAGTCGGTGGCTTGGATAATGTTATTCAGGACATTAGGGGAAACGTTAGGTAGGAGGGCTGCACATGGCAAAGTACGTTCCAGCTTGGAGCCTGTGCCACAATGGCTTGTGCATCTGAGCCCGCCTACACAAATGCTCCCTGAGCAGGGTTGCAGCCTGGGTCACCGGCCATTTCCCCTCATTTTCTGCACCAGTGGCACTGTATGTTTGCGCATTCTGCAGGAACTCCTAGGTAGGTTCCAATGGGCTGCCTTCCCCAGGACATTTATTGTGCAATTAAATGATACCTAAGACTCTCTGTATAATTGTATTATCAGAGAGTCTTTGATGCTGGTATGGGAAATGGGGTGTTGGTCTTAAAAAGCAGGTAAGGAACACCCTGTGGGCCCTCTCTCACCTCTGTAACTGGGGGTGGCTTTAGGAAGGAAGGCCTGTTCCAGGCCAGATTCTCTAAAGCTCCTGGAAGCATTTCCAGTGACGGACCCTTCCTGTCTCCTTGGCTAATTATGTGAAAAGAGGTTACTGGACTGAGGAGAGTTCCCCTGGAGTTTAATTTCCTGTCTCGGAGCATCCTCCCTCCTTCCCCAGGCTCAGCCTCCCCTCTCTGCTCCTCTTGGTGGACTCTGTCTACTCCTGACCCCTCTTCTCCCTGGACACCTAACCTCCTGCCCCCAGAAAGGTCTGGCCTCCCCTGCCCTCTGCAGCACTGTGAGCAGAAGTTCCCCCAGGTCCCAGGTCTGCTGCCACTACACAGGAGGAGTGAGGCTCGGCCCCTGAGGGCGTGTGTGCTCTGCCTACAAGGAAGGTCTGCAGCCAGTACTGTCCCTCCTGGCATCTGTCCCTGCACAACCCCCCCCACACACACTCACTCTAGTCCTCTGGTGCCTCTGCATCTCACGTCTGGCCCCGGGCACACACCCCTGAGTGCCCCACCTCCAGCCACCTCCTGCCAGAGCTGTTTTCACTTCATTCAAAAGGGCTTCCCCTTTTATCCACCAAAATGCAGACTTTTTTTTTTTTTGTAGAGACAGGGTGTCACTTTATCGCCCTCTGTAGAGTACAGTGGCATCACACAGCTCACAGGAACTTCCAACTCCTGGACTTAGGTGATTCTCTTGCTTCAGCCTCCCAAGCAGCATATGGGGCTGGTGCTCTACCCACTGAGCCACAGGCGCCGACCCCAAATGCAGACATTTAAAATGCACTAAAAAGTAGGCACTAAAAATTACAAGGCTGTATCTGGGCCCACATTCTGTATGCTATGGTCTTTTTATACCACTTCACTTTTTTCAATCAATCAACTTCTATTGCCCTGGAAACTTGGAAGACAAAAGAATTAAGTGGTGGAGTCTTTCATTATTTTTTTGTAAACAACTTCTGTACCAGAATGAGCCCCTTCTGCAAAGGTGCAGTGTCCTGCTTGGGTCACTCACCAACCAAGGGCTCCTGAGCCCCCTGACAGTGGGGAGGAAGTAGCCCAAGATTTAAACATGGGACGCCCACTCTGACCAGCAAGAGGGTCACTCCGATTTCCCACCCCACCAACTACTCAGACTTGCTTCACACACTCAGACCCAACCTGGGATGGCTACTGACTAAGTTGTTCCTGGCCCCACTGCGCAGGTGAGAACACTGAGGCAGGAAGTATGTGGTAGAGACTCCTCTGGTGTCACAGGCTGTTCAGCTTCGCGGGGCCACACCCCGCGGCCGCTGCCCAGTCCTACATGCCACCGTGTCCTCCCGGTGCTGCAGGTAAGGGTCTAGGGGAGCTAGGGGTAAAGGCAGGGTCCGCGTGGGGCTTCTGAGCTAACACAACTTCCCTACTGGCCGGCTGTGATTCAGTGGGCCCTGGGGAAGGAGGGTGGGTCCCGATTTTACATGTGGGCCCGGAAAGCGGAGCCAGCTCGTCCTGCCCATGTACCCTCGGCTCAGGGTCGAGGGTGACCCCAGGTGGCTGGAGCGGGGATTGCGCCCCTTGGCACGACCCCGCCCCTGCCCTGGGCTGGCGTGGGGGGGGCCTCAGGACTGCTCCTCCCTCCGCCCCCGGACCCCCGCCCCTTCCCCTCCTCTCGTCCCCTCCCCCTCCCCTCTCAGTGTCCGCGGCCGGCTGGAGGAGGCGTGAGGACGCGCGTACACCTGCGGGGCTCGGAGCTGGGAGAGCAGCGCGAGGACGAGCGGTCGCATGGCGGGCAGGTGTGTGCGGGGCTGGGGGCATTGACGGGGGCGGGAAGAGCGGGGCGGGAGGCGTGGGGCGCTGCAGAGCGCCGTGTCGCTTGTTTTCCCGCACTCTGTCCTGCCACGAGGAGGGACACTGGGCCCCAGCCGGATCTGGAGGTCTCGGTTCAGCAGCCTGGCCCCAGCCCAGCGTATGGCCCCGGGAACCTGGGACCCGGCCTAGCGGGCTCCGAGTGGGGGAGCCTCCCGTGGTGTACATGTGCGGAGACCCCTCCCCATTGTCACGGTGGGGGATCCTTCTACATCCCCAGGGTCACCACCCTGGGGGAAGGGGCTTCTCCTGGGGTCCTGGTGAGTAGCTCCTAGAGCCACACCCTAACTCTCCCCACCTACTTTTGGAACAGGTGCCTGGGGACAGGGCTGCCTGAGGAAGGTCTTTCTGAATCTTTTTCTTGCTTGTTCTGGCACCTTTTGGCCACCAGGTCCCCACACTCTTACCCACTTTGCTTTCCAACTGAAAAGTAGACTCCTACCAGGAGCCGGCTGCAATCTGCCCACTCTTCCTGGCCCTTTTGTGTGTGTTGGGGGAGGGGGGCCGTCGCCCTGCCTGTAACCTCAGGGCTTAAATAGGAGTTGTGGGCGACTGGGCCCCAGGAGACTTTCTCCAGAGCAAGTGCAGCTTCTAAGTTTTGCTGGCAGCCTCCTACTTGGGGGCACTTGGCCAGCACTGAACATGGGGGGTTAAGGTGACCCTGGCTGCAGAGGTAGGATGGCTGTGGGAGGCTCCCAAGATATCCTGCCTCAGAAATAGAAGTGTGGTCCTCAGGTTGCCAGTGGAGGGGTGTCTATGTGGCCCCTCCTCCATGGGCAAGTGACCCACTTGTACAGGTGGGTATGGGGTGCTGGGTCCCTGGAGCTGGGGGTTTTCTAGTACAGACTGAGGAGTGACTAGCTATCCCTTCAACAGCTGCTCACCGGTTCCATACTCTACCAGGGAACAGGGCAGGGGCCTCCCAAGCTCTGCAATGATGGATGGGTAGTGAGGACCTCTGGGGCGAGTTGGCGGCATGGGTCTGGTGGAGGATTTTCAGGCTCTGGACTCCCCTTTAGCTTCTGGCCTCTGTTCGGTTGGGCCATTCTGCCTTCTCAGGACCTGGCCTAGTGGGCAGGACAGGGGCCTGGGCCTAGCTACCAGCGCCTTCCATGAGACCAGACTCTCAGGGGCGAAAGGAGGGAAGGGGAGGGCTGGGAGATGTGTCCTCACAGACCTCTCAGGCTGAGCCTTGGGAGCTACTAAACAAGACTAGTCAGTGCAGCAGGATGGAGGTGGAAGGGTTCCCTGCAGCTGAGCTCAGTTTAGCATCTCCAGCACTCTGCTGCCTGCCAAGGCTTGGGTTGAAGTGCTCCCGGGGTTGGGACACCACTATGCTGACTGGAGGGTCCCCTTAGTGGAGACTTGCATGAGAATCTGCATATTTACCTTGCAAAGGCAGCATCCTGGTGACCTGGAGCTGTAATCATGGTCACTTCAAAAGGAGAGTTCCTGCCTTTAAGGTCAGTTAATTAACTTTTGTAAAACAGAAGGACGATTCCTGACTGGAGGATGCTGCTGGGGATGTGTGGTACTGGCAGCATTTTGTCACCAGTTTAGCTGATTTGACACTATTTAGAGGAGCCCCTGAGAAAGCAGCAGTGGAAGTGGACAGAAGAAAGGACAGGAGCTGAATGTTCTGGTGCAGCTCAGCTCACCAAGGTGGCCCAGTGAGGGTCCCCAGTGTTCCTGCACAGAGGGTTGGGGAGGGGTAATATGTAAGATGGGGGAAAAGGACATCTTCAGGGGACACCGAGACATGCCTGAGAGAGCCTGTCCTGCACAGGAGCCTGGGGCCAGTGGGAAGAAGACAAGAGGCCTCCTGGGGCCTGTGAGTGTCTATGGTGGGCACCCCTCCTTTGGAAGGTGCTTCCTGAGGTTTCCTCCTGCTTCCTCTAGGAAAACTAGAGCTTTTGGCCACAGTAGGACACTGGGTGCTCCTGTTCACTCAGAGGTTTTGAGGATCTGAGAGGATGGGTCACCCTGAACTCGGTGGTCAGAACCCTAAGAACAATGGCTCAGCCCAGCTGGTTCGAAGGACAGAAGGCCCTGGTGACAGCTGCAGCAGCCTGGGGACCTTCCTCAGGGAACTGGGGCTAACTCACTGCTGAGAGCACTCAGCCCACCTGCTGAGGAGGACAAGAGCATCACTGAAACCTCCATAATCCTGTCAGGAAATATTCCCCTCAGAAGCAGAGACACAGCCACCCAGAGGGACAGGTCCTCTCAGAGCCTCCTCTTGCTCTTCCATTTCCACACACAGGAGAGAAACAACAGAGGGAAAATAGCACTGACTTGGGTAAAGGACCTGCCTGTGGGCACCAGTGGCCTAGAGAGCCCTTTAGCCACTGGGGCAGTGAGGGCAGGGTCACTGAAGGCCAGTTATGGGGGTGCAGTCTGTGAGTCCTGAGTCAGCAAAGGGAAGGTCACCAGGGGAAGTCAGTGACTGGCCAGTCTGTAAGGATGGTCTCCTGATCCAGGTCTGCATGGGCAGGAGTCAAGGAGGGTCTAGTCAGGCCTGATCAGTGAGGGCTAAGTCAGCTGGGGAGGGATGGGTATGAGTGGGCTTGGTGAGAGAAGGCTGAGGAAGGGAGGTGAATGAGGGAAAGTGGAGGAGAAGAGGGTGTTGAGGAGAAGGTGTCTGAGAGGAAGGAATTTGAGGGGGGAAAGATTGAAGAGAGTTTGAGGGGATGAGTTCCAGGGGAAGGTGTTTCAGAGGAAAGAGTTTGAGTGGAAGGAGTTTGACAGGAGAGGTGTTTGAGGGAAGTGGTTGAGGGGAAGGAGGTTGAGGGGACAGGTTTCTGGGGAGAGGTGTTTCAGGAGAAGACTGAGGGGAATGTGTGAGGGGGAGAGAGTCTGAGGGGAAGGAACCTGAGGGGCAAGAGGCTGAGAGGAAGGAGTTTGAGGGGAAGGAGGTCAAGGGAAGAAAGTTTGAAGGGAAGGAGGTTGAGGGGGAAAAGTTTGAGGGGAGAGGTGATTAAGGGGAAGGAGTTTCAAGGGAAGTTGTTTGAGGGGAAGGAATTCGAAAGCAAGGAGTTCGAGAGGAGAAGTGTTTGAGGGAATGAGTTTAAGGGGAGAAGCTATTGAGGAAAAGGACTGTGAGGGGAGAGGTAATTGAGGGGAAGGACTCTGAGAGGAAGGAGTTTAATGGGAAGTTGTTTGAGAAGGACTTTGATGGGAGAGGTGATTCAGGGAAAGAGTCTGAGGAAAAGGAGTTTGAGGGAAGAGTTGCTTGAGGGGAAGATGTTTGAGGAGAAGGAGTTTGAGAGGAAAGAATTTGAAGGGAAGGAGTTTGAGGGGAAGGAAGCTGAGGGGAAGGAGTTTCAGGGGAGAGTTGCTTGAAGGGAAGGAGTTGGAAGGGAAAGTGTTTGAGAGGAAGGAGTTTTAGGAGAAGTAGAGGGGAGAGGTGTTTGAGGAGAAGGAATTTGAGGGGAAAGAATTTGAGGGGAAGGAGTCTGAGAAGAAGGATCCTGAGGAGAACAGTCAGAGAGGACAAAAGAGTCTGAGGGGAGAGATGTTTGAGGAGAAGTCTGAAGGGAAGAATTTCAGGGGAAGAAGGCTGAGGAGAAGGGACTTTGAGGGGAAGGTGCTGAGGGGAAAGAGTTTGAGGGGAGAGGTGTAAGGGAAGTAGTTTCAGGGGAAGTTGTTTGAGGGCAAGGAGTTTGAGGGGAAAGAGGTTGAGGAAGTAGTCTGTGGGGAAAGAGTTTGAGGGGAGAGGTGATTAAAAGGAATGAGTTTCAGGGATAATTGCTTGAGGGGAAGTAATTTTAGGGCAAGGAGTTTGAAGGTAGAGGTGTTTCAGGGGAAGGAGTTTGATGGGAGAGGTGATTGAGGTGAAGGAATCTGAGGGGAGGGGAGGTTGAGGGGATGGGGTTTAAAGGGAGAGGTGTTTGAGGGGAAGGAGGCTGAGGGGAGAGTTGCTTGAGAGGAAGGAGTTGGAGGGGGAGGAGTTTGATGGGCAGTTGTTTTTGTTTTTGTTTTCACTTAGAAAAGCTATCAAGTATTTTTATTATTCTATTCTACATTATATACAGGTCATAAAAGGCCACAGCAGTTTTTCAGCATATAAACCCTTTAAAAGTAAAGGGCACTATGAAGGATAGACAAGTATCAAAATGAAGTCTAGTAATGAGAGCATATACTCAGTGCAGTATTTCTGAGGAATAACAAAGCAGATACCAAATCATCCATATTTAGCTCACTATTCCATAGATTTTTTTTTTTTTTTTTTTTGAGACAGAGCCTCAAGCTGTCACCCTGGAGAGGGTGCTGTGGCATCACAGCTCACAGCAACCTCCAATTCCTGGGCTCAAGCAAGTCTCCTGCCTCCGCCTCCCAAGTAGCTGGGACTACAGGCGCCCGCCACAACGCCCGGCCATCTTTTTTTGGTTGCAGCCGTCAGTGTTGTTTGGCCAGCCAGGGCTAGAATCGAACCCACCAGCTTAGGTGTACGTGGCTGGTGCCTTAGCCCGTTGAGCCACAGGCACTGAGCCTATTCCATAGATTTTTAATAAACCTGTCTGAGATTTGTTAACAGCCTACGTGTGCCACATTGCCATTTACTACAAAAAGTGAAGCCAGAGGGAAGAATAATGAACTTAGAGGGTACACTTCCTAATTCTAGTCATAATTTTCCATAAAGGAAAGCCTCAATTCTTCAGCACCTTCCACTTCTTCCTGTGATGGGCAGTTGTTTGAGAAGAAGGAGTTTGATGGGAGAAGTAATTGAAGGATAGAGTCTGAGGGGAAGGAGTTTGAGTGGAAGGAGTTTTATTGGAAGTTGTTTGAGAAGAAGGAGTTTGAGTGGGAGAGATGATTGAGGGGAAGGAATTTCAGTGGAAGCTGTTTGAGAGAAAGGAATTGGAGGGCTAGGAGTTTGAAGGGAAGGAGATTGAAGGGAAGTTATTTGAGAAGAAGGAGTTCGATGGCAGAGGTGATTGAGGGGAAGGAGTCTGAGGGGAAGGAGTTTGAGGGGAGAGTTGCTTGAGGGGAAGGAATTTCAGGGGAGAGGTGTTTGAGAGGAAGGAGGTTGAGGTGAAAGAGTTTGAGGGGAAGGAGTTTCAGAGGAGAGTTGCTTGTGGGAAAGGAGTTTGAGTGGAGAGGTGTTTGAAGGGAAGGAGTCAGAAGAGAAAGAGTTTGAGGGGAGGGTTAAGGGGAAGGAGTCTCAGGGAAAAGAGGCTAAGGGAAGGAGTTTAATGGGAAGTTGTTTGAGAAGAAGGAGTTTGATGGGAGAGGTGATTGAGGGTAAGGAGTCTGAAGGGAAAGAATTTGAAGGGAAGGAGTTTGAGGGTAAGGAGTCTGAGGGGAAGGAATTTGAGGGCAAGGAGTTCTAGGGGAGAACTGTTTGAGGGGAAGACGTTTGAGAGGAAGGAGTTTCAGGGGAGAGCTGGCTGAGGAGAAGAAGTTTGAAGGGAGAGGTGTTTGAGAAGAAGGAGTTTTAGGAGGAGTTCTGGGGAAGATGTTTGAGGGAAAGGAGGCTGAGGGGAAGAAGTTTGAGGGGAGGCAGTCAAAGGGGAAAGAATTTGATGGGAAGGAGATTGAGAGGAGAGAGTTTTGAGGGGAAGGAGTTTGAGAGGAAAGTGTCTGAGGGGATGGAGTGTGAGGGGAAGGAGTTTGAGGGGAGAGGTGTTTGAATGGAAGATGTTTGAGAGGTTGGAGTTTTGGGGAGAGGTGAGTGAGGGGAAGATGTATGAGGGGAAAGAGTTTAAGGATAGAGGTGTTTGAATGGAAGATGTTTGAGAGGATGGAGTTTTGGGGAGAGATGAGTGAGGGGAAAGAGTTTAAGGAGGAGAGGTGTTTAAGGGGAAGTAGTTTCAGGGGAAGTTTTTTGAAGGGAAAGAATTTCAAGGCAAGGTATTTGAGAGGAAGGAGTTGAGGGCAGAGGTTTTTAAGGGGAAGATGTTTTAACAGAAGTTTGAGGGGAAGGGCACTGAGGGGAGAGATGTTTCATGGGAAGGACTTTGAGGGAAAGGAGCCTAAGGGGAAGGATGTTGAGAGAAGAGTGGCTTTAGGGGCAGGAGTTCAAGGGAAGGAGTTCTATGGGAAGTTGTTTGAGAAGGAGTCAGAAGAGAAAGAGTTTGAGGGGACAGAGCTTGAGGGGAGAGGTGTTTGGGGGGAAGTTTGAGGGGAAGGAGGCTGATGGGAAGATATTTCCAGGGAAGGAGTTTGAGGGGAAGGAGTCTGAGGCGAGCGTTGCTTGGGGGGAAGGAGTTTGAGGGCAAGGAGTTGGAGTGGAAGGATTTTGAGGGGAGAGGTATTTGAGGGTAAGGTGTCTGAGAGGATTGAGTTTGAGGGGAAGGAGTCTGAGGGAAAAGAAGCTGATGGGAAGGAGTTTAAGGGAAAAGAATCTGAGGAGATGGAGTTTGAGGGGAGAGGTTTTTGAGGGGAAAGAGTTTGAGAGGAAGGATTTTCAGGAGAGAGTTGTTTCAGTGGAAGGAGTTTTAGGGGAAGGAATCTGAGAATATGGTGTCTGAGGGGAAGGAGTTTGAAAGGAAGGAGTTTTAGGAGAAGGAGTTTGTGGGGAAGGTGTTTGAGAAGAAGGAGTTTAAGGGGAGGAGTTTGAGGGGAAGGAGTCTGAGGAGTTTGCAGGAAGATGTGTTTGGGGGAAGGAGTTTGAGGTGAATGTGAGAGGAAGGAGTTTGAAGAGGACAGAGTTGAGGGGAGAGGTGTTTGGAGGGAAGGAGTTGGAGGGGAATGTTTTTGAGGGGAATGTGTTTGTGGGGGAAGGAGTTTTAGGAAAAGGGGTTTGATGCATAAGGTATTTGAGTGGATATATTGGAGGGAGAAGGTGTTTGTCAGGCATGTAGTTTCATGGGAAGGAATTTGAGGGAAAAGTGTTTCAGAGGAAGGAGTTTGAGGGGAGAGGTAGAAAATGGAATGTTAGTGAGTGATGGGGTCATTTGGGGGTCAGTGGGGTCTTGCCCTTTATATGAACCTGGGATGGTGGGGTTTGATGGATTCTAGGAAGTATTGGTGTGGATTAAGGGTTGCTGCGACACTCAGTGGGATGGAGTAGGCTGGTCCTAGTAGGAGCACATGGAGAGGCACTGGGTCCAGCTCTGCTTCCTGACACAGGAGGAAAAGCATAGAAAGCGCCAGTCCCTCCCCTCCTGCTAATGGTCCTTCAGGGAATCCTAGGCCCAGGTGTGGCCCTGAAATTGTTGCCTTCTCTGCTGGGGACTCACCTTTCTGCACCTCTGCTCATCCTCCTCCCTATGTCACTTCATAGCTCTTCATAGCTTCACAGTGCTCCAGTCTGTCCCCACTGGCTCTGTCTCCCTCCATGTGGTCTAGTGTGTTCATGACCAATTCTCCCTGGGGTCCAAATCCTGGATAACATGAGCTGCCCTGCTCTGTGTGTCCTCAGCACCTGAAGCAAACATAGTTTTGCTGAGCCAATGTGTTGATTTAGTTTCTCTTGGATTTTCCGGTCTTCTTGGCCAGGTTCTTCTGTCCTGTGGCTGTGCTGAGGTGTAGATGGGCTTATTCCTGGGTGTTGAGGCACCTCCCTCAGCAGAGGAGAGGACAGAAAACAGAGGGCCCAGGTGGTCTGGGCTGCTGACTGCTCTCATGCTCTCTTCACTAAGAAACAGAAAAATAAGGAGCTTCAGTGGTCTCTGGTCAGGTCAGTCTGTGAATACATAAGGAGAATCCACCTCTCTTTCCTCTTCCTTCAGACTGTTTCTGTGGAGCCACCAATAAAATATATTTAAATAAGTTGTTTATACCTTATTCTTAAGGCAAGTCTCCTGCCAGGTATTAAGCCAACAATAAGCAATAATAATGACCCATAAATATGCTAAAAGACTAAGGACAAAGAGATAGAATTCGCAATTACTTAATGAAGCTGCAGTGTTTGCCCAGTTAATGATTTCAGATGGCCTCTGTTTGAGATATACTTACTAGTTTTCTCTTTAAATTCAAGATTGGCTCTCAAAAAACTGCATTTAAATTTCTTTGCCAGACTTTCATTGCTGGAATAATACTTTAATTTTTTTTCTGGAACTCAGGAGGACATTCTTTACTTAGAGGACTTACAAATGTTTTTAAGCAATGTGGATAAGCAGCTGGCAGTGGTTTTGAAAGTTTGCCAGTTCAGTGAATTAGACATGAAACCTGGAGAACCAGGAACCTTCCTGTCCTTGAAATAAGAGACTAAATGTCATGGGGGAAAATCTAGATTTTTCTTTTTCTTTTTTTCTTAAGCAGCAGAATAATATGTTTTGCTTATCCAACCAATCCTTGCTTGTTTTCAACATTATGAAAGACGATTGCTTGATTACTTGATCATTGAAATAGTACAAATTTGTTGA
Organism: Perodicticus potto; assembly: GCA_963574655.1. Lineage (NCBI taxonomy): Eukaryota > Metazoa > Chordata > Mammalia > Primates > Lorisidae > Perodicticus > Perodicticus potto. The sequence continues at coordinate 25,501 of CAUYRH010086619.1, read as the reverse complement.
CAAAGAACAAATTTAATTTTTAACATACTGTTTCCATTTCAGAATAAATGCTACTACAGGCTGTGTCTAATTATTTCAGTTTTGTTCAAAGGAACAATTCTTTTTTTTATTGTTGGGGATCCATTGAGGGTAGAAGAACCAGGTCACACTGATTGCATTTGTTAGGTAAAGTCCCTCTTATAATCGTGTCTTGCCCCTAAAAGTTGTGGCACACACCAAGACCCCACTCCCCTCACTCCTTCCCTCTCTCTGCAAAGGAACAATTCTTAAGTCCTTCTGCAGTGTGACCTCATTTTCCTTTTAAAATCCACTTTCTCTGTTGCAGCCTCATGCTTGACTGTTGCGGATGTATGATGTGCAGAGCTGGAAGCAATGATTCTTTGCCACAATGGAACAATGAGGCCAACAAGGAAGAGACGGACCATCAGATTGACGTATCTGATATCATCAGGCTTGTTCAAGATAAGCAAGAGGTGACGGGCACATCTGCAGGTAGGTGCCTGGTGCTCCCAGCCTTCTCCCTCCTGAAGGTCACTCTCTTATACTGAGGGAGCTGGATCAGTCCTTTGCTTTTCTGGTCTGTGGTTTAGGTCTCTAGGTGGTTAAGGATGTGGCCTTTGTCTTGTGGGGGCAGGGGCTGTGAATGGATTCACACAGCTTTTCCCCACCCCTGGTCTCAAGATATGTGGGCATTTATTTGGTTTCCTGTTAATAGATATTTTAAATGAGGCTGATCTGATCAGAGATCCTGAGAGTGTTCCTTTGGGTTTTAGGTACAGGAGAACACATCTGAAGGGGGATTATTGTAGCTTTGTGAAAACAAAAGAGCTATTATATGTATTTGGCATGCTGTCTTGGTGAGATGCCTGTGCCTCTGGGGCCATGAGCCTCCTCTCAGGGCTAAGCCTAGCCCCACTCCTGCCAGGTAGGGCTGTTCTCCATGCTGGGTCCTCCTGCCTTAGTTTGGCCTGAGTGTAATTACTTGTTGCCATTTCTTCCCAAACTGAATCCAAAAGTGACATTACTGGCCCCTTCAGATGTGACAGTGAGGGCACTGATCTGGGGCAGCTGGACCCAGCTTCCAAAGCCAAAGCATGAATGCTGATCCAGGAAGGGTTGGCAACTGCCTTTCCTGCTTTGCACCTGCAGCTTTTCTGGCCTTGGCCTAGATGACATTTGCAAAGGTTGGCCTGGACAGTTGGGGCTTGGTGGGTAGAGGCCTTGCGGCTGAAGTCCACCTCATCCCAATCATGGCCCCCACACCGAGGGCTGTGTCTAAGTTCTCGTGCACTTGGAAACCTGGGCTGGGTCACTTGAGTTGGCTGAAGAGGGTGTATCTTGCTGTGGCCAGGGCATTGTTTTTTGGTGCAGAAACCTGATTTCTGTCAGTGAGAGGGAGGCTAAGGTCTTAGCTGAGCCTCTCCATGTTGTATGACCTAGCAAAGACTGGATGTTTGGGTTTTTACCCAGCTCCTTCCTGCGCTTGGGGTGCCCACACATGAGGAACCCCACCAGGAAGGAGAGGCTGCTTCCTTGCAGAGCAGCAGGGCAGGAAATGCTGCACAGGTTGGGAGCTACAGGGGTGGGTGTGGGGTGAGGCCTATCGGTAGGTGCAGACCAGTGTTCACTATGGATATGTACACTGGGTGGTTATCCAGTCTTTCGTGCCTGTCCGGGCTGCAGATGAACTGCCTGTGGCACTCAGATCCCAGTAATGGTCAGCATCTGTGAGCTTTCCCTGTGGCCCTGGTGAGCACCTGGGAGCAGGTGTGAGGATAGAGCCAGCTGGCTGTTAGGCTAAGACCCTCGGGCTGGCCTGACCACTCTGAGTTGCCTGTTAGTGGACTTCTCCCAAGCTCAGGAACACATCAAGGTGGACCTCCCTACATGGCTCTAGAGCAGAGGGTCTGGGCTCAAGTTCTGAGTTTGACACTCTGTCCCCTGCTGTCACTGGAGCCTAGGCATGTCCTGAGGGCTGTCTGCACCTGGCCTGCTCTGGCAGTGGCCAGCACTGCTCTGAAGACCTCAGATGGAAGCTGCCCAGAGCTGCCACTCAGTGGGTGCTAGTACCTAGATACATTGTGTAGCTTCTGCCCCCGACAGAACCTCTGATCTCATGAGTCGCAGACACCCAGGGTGGCCCTCCTAGGAAGCTTCCTTCCTTCCACCTTGGACTCCAGGAGACAAAGATAATCTGGCTACAGGCTCCGAGCTGAGATGCCCCCTCTGGGCTCCCCTGCCTTGCTTGCCCTGCCCTGTGGACACAGAGGCTGCCATGGGGAGCAGCCCTCAGCCTTAGGAGGGGCCTTGCCAGCCAGCACACTTGGAAGTCTCCTGCCTGTGTGGTCTCCTGGCAGCCTGGGCTGAGGAAACCTGTTTGTATCAAGACTTAAATTTCTGAAATCAGCAATAGTTTTTTTGTTGTGGTGCTAAAATATATATAACATAAAAATCTCCCATTTTGTCCATTTTTGGCATGGGAGTCACTAGCGCTAAGCTTATTCACCCTGCTGTCAGTATCACCACCATCCATCTCCAGTCACAAAATGAAGTTGTCTCCATTAAAGAGCTCACCCACCCCACCATCACCTCCTTTCCGTCTCTGTAGATATAACACCCTCGGGCCGCCTGTGAGCAGAGTTGCACAGTCTGTCCTCAGATGCATCCACGCGGCACCATGTGTCCAGCTTCCTTCCTTTTTAAGGCTGAGTTATGTTCTGTTGTACCTGCACATCATATTTTGCTTATCTGTCCGTCTGATGGACACTTGGGCCATTCCTACCTTGCAGCCATTGTGAGAGAGGCTGCTGTGGACAGATGCCCACTCAGGCCCTGCCTCTGAGTCTTGCAGTGTGCACTCAGAAGTGTGCTTTTGGGGTTCGGCGAGTGTTCTTTTTGAACCCAGATGCAATGTGGGTCCCCTCAGGACTGTCTCTGCTCTCTGGTGGCTTGGCAGGAGCAGTGTGGAAAGGACCAACAGTGTCTAGTCCGAATTCTGAGCCAACACTTGTCTGTCTCAGAAAAGGTCCCACAGAGGCTTGGGCCCTGCTGGGTAAACAGTGATAACTATCCTCTCCACGTTGCTCAGTGTGGTCTGCAGCCTCCTGTTTACTTTTGGCTTCCCTTGACCTTCATGTCCATATGCTGCCTATGGTGGTTTGACCAGTTGTTTCAGCGACTTTACGGTTAACTGTTTCATGGTTGGCTCAGGAAAACTCTCTGATCCCACGGGACGTTGTACAGATGGGTCTGCTCTGGTTTGTCAGCAGAAAAGAACCCAAACTCTGTAAAATAATTGGAAGAGGTTTATTCTGAGCTGTATGAGTGACGATGGCCTGGAGCCACGCCCAGGAAACTGTGAGCAGGTGGCCTTGCCATAGCTGGGTCACAGTTTGGCTTTACATTTCAGAGAGACAGAATTACATGTAAACTCATAGATGAATTGAAAGCATACACTGGTTTGGCCCAAAAAGGCTTGACACAGGGTGGTTATAGGTTATACGTAGGCTTAGAGATTCTTTCATTTGTGATTGGCGAAAGACATAAAGCTTTGTCTAAAGGGTTAGAGTATCTTAAGTTAAGGATTTGAGGACTCGAAGACCTGTAGGCGTGGTCTGAGCTTTGTCCTACGTGGCTAAAGAGGCCCGATGAGCTATTACACAAAGATATCTCTAAGAAGGGAGGGGGGCACAAGGAGGCAGGTCTGACCTCCTTCTGAGTAGCAGTCAGGGGTCCTCTAGGCCAAGAGGGGTCTATTCTGTCAGTGGGACAGAGGGCTTAAGACTTGGTTCACAGGCTCCTGTTTGGGCCCCACCAGGACCCATCTTCTAGGGCCTGTGGCCTTAATACGATGACTTTGTTGAAGGTCAACATGTCTGTCTATGGTCCAATGGATTTGAAGGTGACAGGAGAGGGTATGGCTGGAATCAGCTCACTGTGGCCTTTAAACTCCGTTCCTCCCCAGGTCTGGGGGGCCGTGGGTCTGGTCTGGAGTTTAGCAGGTAAAGGGCTGTAAGGGAATGGGAGAGAGCCTCCTCAGCGTGTGACCTGCTAGGACCTGGAGGCTGAGGTGAGCAGGGCTGGAGGGTGGCGAGAACACGCGTCTGAAATCCAGAGTTGACACTGTTCTAAGGTGAGAACTGTACGTGCACACACATGCACGCACTCCCATGCACACACAGTGTGTTTCAGAGGGGCCAGTTTAAAGCCAGTCTGGCTTTCCGGATCCTTAGCACCATGTCTATCCTGAGGCCCTTTCATGTCTCGAGGCAGAGCCAGATCCCACCAGAGCTTATGATGGACTGGAGTGGATGACTCAGGACAAATTACACTTCCTGGCTCCAGTGGGTCAGCGGAGGAAGCACTTGGTTTTTTTCCAAATGCCTGGGGTCATCTTGAAACTAGAGTCTGAGAGATGAACATGGACTTGTCACAAGGAGCAAATTCCCTGTTAAACAGAGGTGGGAGGCAGCCCCAAGGCCTGGTCGGTGGCACAGGTGAACATGTGTAGGTGGTAGAGTGACCACGTGCAGCTTTAGAGTGTTGTTGCTGTGCCTTTGCTTCCTTTTAAAAAGCATCGACTCTCCTGGAGTTGACAGTGTCTTTAAGGATGCCAACAGTTTCCCCAGCAGACCTTTGAGCCTCATGCTGCTCAGGAGCTGGGCAAAATTTTGTGGGTAAAAGGAAAGTACAGACCTTGACGTGGGCTTAAGGTGGAAGGAGAGAGACATTAATACCATTTGCAATACTAGGCAGAGTCATGGACTTGCTGTTTTGTGGGTCAAAAACCTTCAAATATGACAGGTGACTTAGTGTGGCTGAGCCTCATGCTTCAGAACTTTTGTGAAATGAGCTTGCACAGGGCTAGGGGGAGCAGGGGGTGCAGAGGGAGGGTGGCGGAGGGCTGGAGGAAGGGGGGGAGATGGCCCAGCCCCCAATAATGATGGGAGATTCTCACCGAGTTCACAGAAGCAATTAGCTTGGGCTGAAAATGTATTTTGGAAAAAGCAAAATGACCACAGGAAATTGACACTTGGAAGGAAATTGGCTTTTCGGTGATCCCCAGAGTTCCTGGTATGGGTCTAATCACAGCCCAGTGGAGAATGTTGGGACACTGTGGTGGTGGCCTTTTCAGAGAGCCTGGCGCCCCCTTCCCTGTGCAGTGCGAAGTTGTACACCGACAATTGGCTGGTTCCTCTTGGTGCCCACGGAAGATGTTCTTTAATAATCTTGTGGACTCTGAACTTGTAGCTTCTTGTTTCTTTGTTTAGTTCCCAAAACATGTGTGATCTTTAGGGAGATTCCTTTTGTTTTCCTCATATGTTGTTTAATGTTACGGTAAACAGTCCTGCAAACAGGAGGTTCCAACAGCATGCCCATTAAAGAAAGGCTGGGAGTTATTAGAGAACTGCTTTACTTTGTTAATCTTTCCTTTGTAGTCTCATGAATCCTGAGCAGGACATTCTCAAAAGAGGAACATGTCGTTTGTGGAAATGGCACTTGCAGTATGGTCATGAATGATTAACTTCTCATTTTTAACTTTTCTTGATTTCTCAGCATCTTTTTTACTTGAACCTTGCATATTATTCAGAAGCTGACAGGAGTTCCCAACTTACGTCAGCAAATGTGTTCGGTGAACATGCACTTACAAACACGTGAGGACTAGCTGGTGTGCTTCTGGTTAATATTGGAAACGCAGCTGGTATCCTGCCCAGGTCAGCAGCCAAGAAGGCTCTGACAGGCCAGGTGAGACCAGCTAGGGCGGGCACAGGTGCTCCGGCTTCAGGGCTCACTGAGAGCCCAGAGCTGCTCTGGACAACAGTTCTGAATAGAATAGTGGTTTTCCTCTCTAATTAAGACGAAAGTGACACATTACCTGAAACAAGGACTAGCCATTCTGAGCTGCTAGAGAGACCGTCCTCATTCTTCCGTAGACAGCAGCTGCCAACGTCCCTGTCCTGAGGGTCCCACCCCGCACCCTCTCGTCCCTGCAGGCCAAGCTGCTTCTGGGTGCTCAATAGCTGAGTCATTTTGTCCATATTTTATCAGAAACATAGTTGGTTTCCTAGGTAACTGTGCACTTTGTCATACATGCTCTATGTTCAAGGTGTTATTTAAAGAAAAAGCCAAATTCTCCTCTGAGGAGTTTTGACATAGAATCCAGGGAAAACATGATCAGTCCCCGGAGTGTTCAGCTTGCGTCTGTCCCTGCTTCTCTCCCCGTGCTGGGAGGTCACCGGGCAGCTGGCTGCACTTTGAACTCCTCTCCTGCAGTCTCTCCTCCTTCTTGCTTCCCCTGCTTCTAGGTTAAGATCCTGCCCATCTGTCCAGTACGAACAGAAACACAACTGTTGCCCAGCCCGTGTTACCCCTGGCTTCTCCACAACATCTAACCATTGAGCTATGATTTGGACAGAGCCGGCTGGGGCCTGCTGGTCTGCAGGAGACAGTAAGCGTGTGTGGTGCGTGTCCCCTGCCCACTTCCCACAGCTGCACTGGCAGGAGCTGGCTGAGCTGCTGACCCCCTCGACTGCCTGCAGGGTTTGGGTCCTGGCTATGCGCCCAGTGCTGCGTGCAAGTGTTTTCTCCTCTGCGTGCCTCGTCAGGGCTGTCTGGGAAGTGCTGCATAAGCACAGAGGTGGCAGCTGAGTGGCATGTGGAAGTGGACAGACGGCTGTGGTGTTCAGAGCAACTCCAAAGATCAAGGGGTTGCCAACTGTGGAACGATCTGTCTGAAACCAAAAATGAAGAGATTTTACTGCTTGAACGTTAAAACCAGGCATCAGGAGTCACTGAGAGGAACACTGCCCTGCAAATGAAACTTGAAAAAAGTTGCAACAACAGACAGGCCTGGACTGCCTAGCCTGTCACAGAGCAGGGCAGTGGGGTGGTCCAGGCTGGCAGGGAGGGGCCTGCACAGGACCAGAGGGATGTGAGTGTCGTTACGAGATCTCTGTTTCTAGTTTTATGAAGAAAAACTTAAAACCTGCTGGCAGGAATGCCAGTCCTATAGCTCTACTAGAAAACAAGTTGGTGTGAATAACAATCTTCAAGTATTTTTAGTTTAGAAACAGTGATACCCACATCAGGGATTTAAACTAAGGAAATGATTAAAAATTGTCAAAGAGTTATGAATAAAGATGTCCATCACATCCGTTATTTATGATTAGAAAACTTGAGGGAAAGCCAAATTATAATAATAGGGGTTTTATTGGTTTAAATTGGTCAAGTTATTTATTTTTTAGATACTACATTCATACCATTTCATTTGAAGTGTGTTTTCAGTTATATAATCTAAAAGGAGACCATCAGGTGAGAGTTTGCAATTTTTATAGTATTTAAATGCCATTGTCGTGTCAAATATGTTAGTAATTGCTGCTTTACTTTGAAAAAGTGCTTAGAAATGCTTTAAAAAATAGAAAGCATATAAAAAGTATGCGAATTGGCTCGGTGTCCGTAGCACAGAGGTTACAGCACCAGCCACATACACCAAAGTTGGCAGGTTGGAACCCAGCCTGAGCCAGCTAACCAACTATGACAACTGCAGCACAAAATAGCCGAGCATCGTGGCAGGTGCCTGTAGTCTCAGCTACTCAGGAGGCTGAGGCAGGAGAATTGCTTGAGCCCAAGAATTTGAGGTTGCTGTGAGCTGTGACGCTACGGCACTCTACTGAGGGTGACAAAGTGAGACTCTGTCTCAAAAAAAAGAAAACTATACAAATTATGATTGTAATTGTTATTAAATTCTTTTGTTTTTTCTGTAAGTTTGTATTAATAGTCTTATTTTAGCTAGTATAAAATTTGTTCTTAATATTTAACTAGGCAGACTTTTCCGTGATGCTCTTGTCAAGAGTATTTGTTTTACTGGCACCATTTGTGACCCCAAAATGCAGTATTTTATTTATTAAATTAAGTAGACCATGAGATGCATTTGAGACGCAATATAGATTTCTCCACGCTTTAAGACCCCCCAAACCAGGGTAGTTTCTCTTCCCTCAAGTTTCCAGGCTGAACTGTGCATGTCTAGGGCTGTCTTTGCTCCTCTTCCTTCAGTGCAGACACCCTTCTCTCATGAAATGTGGAGTTTTATGGCTTTGACGTTTCTGTGCTGTCTTCCCACCTCTTCTTGAACCATCCTTGTCCCTTTTGCAATGAGGACTTTTTCTGAGTCTGAAGTGAGGATGGGAAGGATAATCAGGCTGCCGGGAGTCCACGCAGGGTGACAGGCAGACCCATGTCACCAGTCTGACCTGCAGCAGGAAGGACGAAGGACACAGCTCTGCTGTCCTCAAATGGGAAACGTAGTATTTTACTTGTTAGCACAAAATGTGCAAGACTTCTCGCGGGCAGGCAGCTGTGAGAAGAGACTTGTGCATGCTGCTGCCTGCTCACGTGTGTTTGATTAGCTGTCAGATGCCCTGAGGACACACGTGGACCCCTGGGGTACGGTTAAAGACAGCCAGACTACAGAGAACAGGGCCAGGTGCCTGTGGACAGAGATGGCAGAGGCAGGGTAGGGTCTGTGGATGTCTGTGATGAGTGCAGATTGCGGGGCTGCTGTTTACATAGAGGATGTAGGCAGGTCCCTGGGGATGGAGCAGGGAGGACCTGATCGGACTTCTGGAGGGGGCAGGACTCCGTGTGGACAGGACAAGGTGCCCCATGCAGGCAGCTCTAGGCTCTGATGCAGGAGGTAATGTCCTACTGTAACCACACGCTGGTGGGACGTGTTCCCCCAAAATCAGATGTGGGAGAGAGGGAGGCAGAGAGGAGATTACCACAAATTTCAATGCTGGTCATTTTTGTAGGCAACAAAAAATGGTTTGGGAGGTAACAAAGGGGATTGTATGAAGATATGGTATACAGCCAACAAGTAGAGCAAAAGTATAACCCCACCTAAATTCCAGGATGTATGAAGACAAAAAGCAAATAACATGAAGAACTCATAGAAATATTTGCACTCACACATAAGTTCACACAATTTATACACATTTAACACATTTATAAGCCATGAGACCATGTGGCAGAACTGAGGATGAGCATATTGATCATACTTAATAAAGGTACATGATTTAACTCACCTATTAAAAGAACTTTCAGACTGGCTTACAAAGAAAAATCTAGCTATGCACTCTTCACAAGAGATGCTCCTGAAAGAAGAACATTCAGAAAGTTCAGAATAAAAGGATGAGCAGAATGCACCAGGAAAATACAAGTAAGAAAGCAGAGACTGCAATTTTGTTTTCCAACAATATAGAATTCAGAGAAAAATCCTTGGGAGAGAAACACCCTTTGTAATGGCCTAAAATTCACAATGAGGATAGAAGAGCTGTTTAAGCCCCCCGTAGCATAGAAATAACTTAAATCAGAAACTGTAGGATTTGTCTGGAAATATAACCAGGAACAAATTGGTAATTTCCCAGTGCAAGACTGATCAAGTGCCTGAAAAACTCTGTGAAGATGAAAGTGTGAGGCTTGTGACCTGGTTGTCCACCTCGCACACCGCAGGTTTTGTTTCCAAAGACATATGAGATAGTCAGAAAGCTGAACAGAGACACGTTCAAATTCCTGAGGTTAGAAATTGTCCCTAGATACTCACTAAAAAATAAAAAGGCCCTTTTGCCTAAAAAAGAAACAAAATTCAAAATGCCACTAAACAGCTTTTGAGTTGGGGGAAATGCAAAATGAAAGGGAAGAAGTTTTTGAAAGGCGTGTTGCACCTTGACCTGCTGAGTTCAGAAATACGGCAGCAGGGAGTAAGGCGCCAGCCCCATATGCTGGGGGTGGCAGGTTCAAACCTGGCCCCAGCCAAAAACTGCAAAAAAAGAAAAGAAAAAAGAAAGAAAGAAAAGAAATACGGCAGCAGGGATTATTGTAGGGAAGATTACATGAACTGCAACGAAAGCATAAAAACGTAATACCTGCATAAAAATAGTAGAAAAAGAACAACAAAGCAAGCCAAAAAGAATTGAGTAAAAATAGAAAGCAATGATAGAAAAAAATAAATCCAAAAGCTGTTTGAAAAACACCAGACCAGCCCGCAATTCCTGGCAGGTGAGGGAGGAGAAGCCAGAGGCACAGGGGACACGAGGGGAAGTGCAAACACATCTGAAACAGATGAGACGGGTAATTTTCAGAAAATACAACTTTCCAAATTTGATGCTAACAGAACCAAAAGCAAAGCAGACCAGTCGTCCCAGAACAAGCAGGGAAGGAGAGAGCCCTGCCCCATAGGGCACCAAGCCCAGGTTATTTCATGGAGAAATCCCTCCAGATCTTTAAAGATCGCAATGTTAGTGCAACGTAAACAACTTAGAGCTGTCTTTTTTCTGGGCTCTAGTTTGACTTTATGTAGTGAGTTTAGCCTTGATCCCCAAACCCAACAAAATATTACTTTGGGGACAATACACTATGGACTAATCTCACTTCTTAATATTGACGTAAGAATCCTAAAGAATTCACAGCGTGTTAGAAAACAACAACAGTAACAAACCACTGTGACCACTAGGGGTTTCTTTAAGAAATACAAAGATGTTTTAAAGTAGATCCATTAATGTGCAGAGAAAAATCATGCAGAAGAAGCATTTGATAAAATGTAATGCCTTTTAAAAGAAACCCAGTTAAATATGAATTGATGGATACTTTTTTCTTAACTTTTTATTTGACAATTTCAGAATCACAGAACAATTGAAAGAATAGTACAGGCTGTCCCCAAAAGTCTCCATACATAGGAAAACTTGCATAGCAACAGATATCTTAGAACTTGATTGCCATGAGTGGGAGAGAAGACTTTACGTGTGTGTAGAAAGATGTGGCCAGCGTGGAGAGAATATTTTGTAAATATTTTATGGAATTTTATAATGAACATTTTGTAAATAAAGGTACATTTGGCTACAATTTCCTGTTTCCCAATGTAGGGTGACTTTTGGCACATCATGTACAAAGAATTCCTGTGTATCAGACACTCAGATTTCAGTACTATATTTCACCATTTGCACTTTCTTCTCTCTCCCTCTCTCTCGTCACACAAGTATGCATTATTTTTTGCCATTTGAGAGTAAACTACAGACATGGCGCCTTTTATCCATGAGTACTTCAATATTTGTTTCTTAAAAACAAACATATTCCTTGACAACTGAGTATAATCCTCCAGGTCAAGTAATGAGCATCAATATGGAACTACTCCCAAATCTCCACCACCTTGTGCCTATGTTCAGAGCTGACTACTTGTCCCCAAAATGTGCCTTAAAGCAAAAGAAAATCCTGGAGTCATCGTGTGTTTTCATCCTTCTCTAATCTGGAGCTGTCCCTTAGTCTTTCTTAATGTTCCATGACATGGGGCATTTTGGAAGAGTATTTAAAGAATATTCCTTCATTTAGGCCTGACTAATATTTCTGTATTGTTAGGTCTAAGTCACACATTTTGGCCCAGAAATGCTGGTGTGTTCTTCCCAGTGCTCCCCAGTTTGTCCCATTGCTGTTGACTCTGGGTTTGACAACGTGGTTAAGAAGTGAGAAGCTGCTCAGGAACATACACACGAACCAGAAGCCAGCGTCCTGCTCGTCAAGGAGACCCTGACGCCGGGGGCCAGGCCCGTGGTGGAGGTGTCAACCTGGTAACCATGGGACAGCAGTTAGAGGCACCAGACGTTGCCTTTTCTTCCTCATTATCTTTATTTTCAATAAATGTTATACCTTGCTACTCAACATGCAGAAATCCTACATAGGAGCAAAAACCAAGATGAAGATATGACGGAAGATGTATTTATAATAGCAGAATACGGTACCTAGACTTTTAGCATCCTCTTGGGGAGATAGTTTGAGATTTATTGTACAACATGACTATAGTTAAGAGCAATGTATAGTCTTCTTAAAAACTGCTGAGAGAATAGATTTTAAGTGTTCTCACTTCAAAAATGAGTATGTGATATAATTAGCTCAATTTAGCCATTCCACAATGTATATATATCCAAACATCATGTTAAACATGATGGTGGTTTCCTTCATTACACAAATGAAGAAAACCACCATCCTCTGAAGCTCGTTCAGACCCCTTCTGGCCACAGAAAGGGAGACAGGTCCACGTTCCTCCTGCCTTGGTGGTTTCCTTCATTTGTGTAAATATGTATCATTTTTGTCAAGTTACAAAAGGAAATGAAAAAGTTCACATGGCTCCTAGCCACTTTACACAGAGATGTGAACTAACAGCTGGTGGACCATGTCTTGCTGGAAGCTTTGATGGTGAATGTGTGGACATTCGGACAAAACACAAACAGCTGACCTCATTGAGGGGACTTGGCAACATCCAGCCAGGTCACATGCACATTTGCCCTTTGACCTGTAATTCCATTTCTAGGAATCTCTCCTGGAAGCACACTGGCGGGATGGAAAGAGATGTGTGCAACGTTTGCAATAGTCTCCTGGTCCTGAACTTGAATCAGAAGCATCTGAGATGGACTCGTTCAGACCCCTCCTGGCCACAGAAAGGGAGGCAGGTCCACGTTCCTCCCGCCTGCAGCTCTCTGCCTTGTGAACGATAGCCGCCTCCATTGGCACCTGTAAACATGGGAGGGGGACACCCAGTCCAGCCTCCACCAGGACCGCCTCTCAGCAGGAGAGGAGGAGGGGCCTAAGGTCACCCGGACTGTGGATGCCAGGCAGGGGCGTCCCAGCAGGAGGGAGTGGAATCCGGTCTTTATCTTCTTCCTGCCACTGAACTGAGTTCTGTTCCTTAATTTTGCTTTCTCCTGCCATGGAGAAATCAGGGGCTTAACTCAGACCAAGTCCACATCAGACTCATAAGTGGCTGGTGGGTCTCTGCAGAAGGCGGGGCTTTAGTACTGGAGTCCTTAGTATGAATCTATCCCCAATTCTTGCCCTGGTGCAGCAACACAGCTATTTAGTGCACAGGTTAACGGGAGCTGACCTTTTAAGTGCGGCTGTGGGAGCTGTCAGGAAATGGGATAAAGCAGGGGGGCCTGTGGTTTCCAGCTCCTCTTAAGTGCCTGTAGTAAAACCACGTGGGGAATTCATTTGAACCTGGATTCCATGTTATCTCTTCACATTCTCTGATGCCATTTATGAAGAGGTGGGGTTTGTCTTCGCCCCCAGGCCCTTACCTCACAGGTGTCAGAACCACCACATAGACCAAGCTCTGACCCTGCCCAGGACCACCTATCTTGGGCCTCAGATTCCTCCACTGTGAAAAAGGAGGTGATGACACCACACCACCTTGTGGTCGGGAGGGCTGTGTGACCACAGCTCCGGAGGGACTGGCACAGTCACCTGGACCGAGTCCTCCAGTCAGCAGTTGCTTGGTGGTTTTCTTTATTTGTGTAGATCCTTCCTTTTCTCTGATTGACTTCTGTTCTTCCCATCTGTCGTTGAACTTCCTGCTGGGACAATGCTTTAATAAAAATCAGTGTTAGAAAAGGTGTATAATCATTCTCATTAGGGAATTACAAATTAAAGTAGCAATAAAATACCCACTGCACACCTGTTACAATGACTAAATCCAAAAATTCTGATAGCACCAAATGCTGACAAGGAAACAGAGCAGCAGGTGCTGGTGTTCATCAGGGATGGGGGGGATGGGAGGGTGGAGGGGATGCCAAGTGGTGCAGGCAGCTTGCAGATAGCCCAGCAGTTTCTTACAAAACTAAACATGGTCTCACCATACAATCCAGCCCTGGTGCTTATGATATTTACCCACACAAATTGAAAACTTATGTCTATACAAAAAACATGCACATGAATGTTTATGACAACTTTATTCACAAGCACTAAAAACAGGAAGCAACCAGTGTGTCTTCAATAGATAGTGAATAAAAAGACTATAGTCCATCCAAACAATGAAATATTCAGCAATGAAAAGAAATGAGCTTGAAGACATGAAAAGATACGGAGGGGCCTTAAATGCACATCGCTAGATGAAAGAGGCCAATCTGAAAAGTATGATTCCAACAATCTGACAGTGTCAGGACGAGGCAGCCCATCCAGGCAGGAGGGAAGGGGGAACCAGGGACATCCCTGGTCCAGCTCATCTCCATCCCCCAGGGGATTTGGAAGGTTAGAGAGTAGAGGGTTGGCTCTGGTTCTTGATTTATTGTTTAGTGTTTGAGGAAGAAAATTCATGGCTTGTCAAAGTTATTCACCTCAAAGTGGCAGAAGATTTTTCCCCCATTTAGAAATAATCTGAATGTCACACAGTGTGCTCAGAAACATTTGTAATTCACTACATTAGGAGATCACATGAATGCACAGTATTTGCATGTAACCTGACCACATCCTCCATACACTTCAGATCACCTCTAGATCACTTATGATGCCTGATGCAATGTCACTGCTATGTAAATAGTTGTTGCACTATAGGGAAAAAGTCTGTACATGTTCAGTACAAATGCAATTTTTTTCCTGAATATTTTTGATCATGGTTGAACCCATGATATTGAGCTGTGCTCAGTTGCTGGGAAGTTTGGTAGTTATACCTTAAGAGACTGCTCCTTTAAAGGTAATTTTTTAAAATTCAAGGCTTAAAACTGTAGAATGGTATACTTTATCTTCACTTAAAGAGAGATTTAAGCATTTTCTTAACACATTAGTAACTCTTAGGTGAAGTGACGATGAGTCCCTGTGTGGTTATGGGACAACTACAGTGGCTTTGATGACAGATTCAGGAATGGAGCTGGGATATTATGAGGAAAAGTGTTTCGTTTTGTTTTAAAACAAAAAAGGCCAATTTAAAAATTGAGTGCATTTCTGGCCTTAGTTTCATCATACTCACACCACTTGTGTGGCTATGTAACTGCTAGTACCTGAGGGCTAGTGGGACGGTTGCACCACATACCTCGTGTCTACCTGGCTCTCTTGCCACCCCAAGGCAGCCACTCTGGTCCAGGAACAAAAGGTGGGAAATGCTAAGTAACACAGAGGATGTTGGGGCTGACCCACGGGTCTGGGGTCTGCCTAGGCTACTTGGCCAGTGCCTCTGGCTTCAGAGTGGACCAGACCTCATTCTCAGGCAGGGTGGGATGACAGCTGCCAGGGTCTTTCATGCATCAAGGATGGGAGGGGTCGTGAACATGTAAATAACACAAATATACACATCATCTTATGGAAAAAGAGTCATTCACATGGAAGAAGGAAAAATACTACCCTTGGGTTTTGATTTCCAGATAAAACTGATAGTTCCAGTGATGACACGTCACAGCTCAAATGAAGGATTTCATTTTAGGCGGCGCCTATGGCTCAAAGGAGTAGGGCCCTAGTCCCATAAACTGGAGGTGGCCGGTTCAATCCATCCCCGGCCAAAAAAAAAATTTCGTTTTATACTCCAAGGAAAGAAGGTCAAATCATGTCTTTGTTGGAAAGGGATAGGCCTCGAGTGGGTGTGGGCAGGCGTCTGGGCTGGGGCTGCGGCTTGGGTTGTGGGCCCCCCAGCCTGGGAGGTGCAGGGTGTCAGCAGCAGCCTCGACCCTACCCATTCCATTTAAGGACTGTCCCTCAGTGCTGAAGCCCACAGCTGTCTTCAGACACGGCCACCCCCTGGTTGATAACCCCTGGTCTCTAGCAAGAAATAAAAGTCCAACCACAGATTTTCTCTACAGGGGTGTCTCATGTGGCCAGATTAGTAGCGAACCCCGTATCTGCCTGGCTGTTGGTCACCTGAAGATCCGCTGACACTAACTGACCTGGAGACTTCTGGCCCAGTGGAGAGGCCATTCCAGCTGTCAGCCATGCTGAGCAGGTGGAGACAGGTCCCCAGGAGTCCTCCAGTGAGCGGGAGCTCCATCAGATCACCTCCTCCATGCAGCTCACAGAGAGGCTGCTTGTGTCATTGTCTCTCTCGAAATAATTTCAAGGTGTGTCAGTTCCTTAAGCAGGGATTTCATTCCTCAATGTTTTCATAATAAATATTTCAGGACTTTAAAAACACCTTGACACTTTCTCCTGTTATTATGTGTTTTATGGTAAGAACCTCTGTATCTTGACCACCCAAGGGACTGTAAGAAGCTAGTCAACATACAAAGGTGGTCACCAGTCTATGAAAATTAGGTCAACTTAAGGAAGTGGTCAGTGTAGGGAGGGGCTCAGCTATGGAGGTTCTACTGTAACTTATAACTAGTTAATTTTGACACCACAATGAAACATTATAGCTCCTTTTACCTGTTTTATCTGTCTGGGGAGATGGGGTGTATTTTATGACTATATCCCCAATGCCTGATGCATTGAAGCTGAACTGAACATAGAATTCTGTGGTGCCAGGGGAGCCAGATGGCCTCTGGGTAGTCACTGTCCACTGTCAGCTTGGAGCACAGGAACCCTGAAGCCCCACCAACTGCTTCCCACCTGGTCCTACTCACTGCCCTCTGACTGTGCGGGTCACCCCCTGCCCCCACTGGCTACATGAAAATAGATGACTTTTATTTTGACTTTGAAACCTTGTGTACTGATATCTAAATATGATTTTCTCCTTAAATATCCAGGTACATTTAAAGAAGTTTTTGCAGTCACAGTCAGACTTCTGTATCATTTCATGTGTTTTGCTATAAACATAAACATGGCTATAGAACACTGTCCTAGCTGTGCATGTATCTGTATGTCCGTGCCCAATACCAGTGATTCGGGTCATGAGCTGCCATTGTGGGCTTGCCGTGTTTGTTTAGCTGTTTGTGTAGACCCCACACAGGACTTAGAAGACAGGCGGCACCTCCCTCCTGCTGCGGGGGTTGTGATTTCTGGGCCCACCCCTTCCTTGGGCAGGGGCCCCTACCAGGAGCCTGGCAGCAGCAGCTCACACCCTGAGTCACACTGGGGCTGTGGGTTCTGTGCTTCACAGTTCTCACTGTGAGATCACCTGCAGCCTTTTCCTTCTTGTTGGCAGGCTGAGAGTGCTGTCCTGGGCATAGCATAAAAATGTAATCTGCAGATATTCAGGTCTGCCTGCAGTGCCGCTGGGGAATGTCCTGTCAGCCCCAGTGAGGATGGTGACCTGCAGCTCTCTACATCACATCTGCATAAGCCACGTTTCTGCACTCAAAAGCTTTGCCCTCAGCCTCTCCGAGTTCCTCTCTAGATCGCCATTTCCCCGTCTCCTGCGACTGTTCATTAGATGCACTTCAATCCTAAATGCAGAAGGATGCTGGAGGTGGGGACCATGCTGGGGAGGGAGATGCTCAGTGGGAGCTCTGGAACCGAAGAGGGACAGTCACCTCGGGTTGCCCTTGACCAGGGAGTGGCTCCTGCCGTAGTCCACTGGACATTCTGGGGCTCCTAAACCTGGCCCCTGCCACCCTACAGCCCCAGCCCAGCCCGTCTGGGCCCTTCTGTCGTTCAGCGTCAGGCTCGGCTGTCACCTGCTCAGCACTGGAAGACGGTCTGAGGGGCTCCGGGTGGCCGGGAGCCCACGCGGCCCTGGGACTGCAGGGAACCGGGCACAGCCGCCTCTGGAGGAACACCGCGCAGGCCCCTCCAGCTTGCTATGGCCAGACGCGCCCGCCAGGGGGCAGGGCAGCCCCAGCCGTGACGCCGCTTCTGCTCCCCGCACGGACCTGCCTGGACCTAGTGAACGCCACCTGGCGCCGCTGGATACTGTGGCTGCGTTGTGCAGGTACCCACAGGGGCATGGCACCGAACACAGAGCTTCCTCAGGGGAGATTTCTGCGGGGGAAATGAAAGTCCTTTGGGGGCTGGCAAGTCCCCAGCGTGCGTTCCATCAGCACACCCTCATCCGCACCGTTCAGCCTTCACTGGTGTCTGCATTGAGGGTGGGGCAGCCAGGCAGCAGCACCTGTGGAGTGGGTCCAGGTTCTTCCAGCTTCACCTCCCAGGGGACCACGCAGCAGGGACCCCAGAGCAACCTGGGTTGGTCTGGAGGCCTGGGGACAAAGCCCGAACACACCTTCAGGAAGTCTCCACAGGCCTCGGAGGGTGGCTGGTGGAAGCTGGGGAGGCCACCAGGACCTGAGTTGAAGACACCCCAGGGTCCTCACTGGGGCAGCACTCCAGAGCAGACCTTAGGGGCCACTCAGCCGTGGGAGGGTCTTGCTGGCTCAGAAGCAGTGTAGCTAATAAATGCTTCAAACAATTTATCAGGATGCTGAAAGAGGTTTGCTGATTAGAATAGAAATATTTCCAATTGACCTTTCACATAAACAATAATCCTTCTGTGGGAGGTATGTATGTACAAAGGGCACTTACTAGGAATTCCTTGCTCATGGGGATAATTACGATCCCTGACTCCATCATGGATGGAGCTCCATGGGTTCCCCACACCTGCTGCTCGGGGGGCCAGTTAGTGCAGCTTTGTGTGGCCCCAGACATCTAAGGGTGTTAGAGACCTGTGGCTGCTCTATCTTGGGTGGCTGATGGTCACATGCCTCTCTAAGAAGTTGGGGGACACCACCTGCTCAGGGATCTTGTAACTAGTTACCATGCTAGATCCTCCTTTGTCATTGGAATTAACAAATCTCTCTCCACAAATTAAGAACGGCCACATGCCACTACCTGGGGGATGAAGAGTGTTCCATCTGTCCCTGTGTCTGGCCAAAGTTGAAGGTTTGAAAGAGACTCAGGGAAGCCCACCCTCCTGCCTCCGTGTTCTCTGTGCAGAGAGGCCACTGTCATGCCCCGGGTGTGAACCAGCATCCTCACAGAAGCTTAGCAGTCACTTAGCTATGGCTCTTAAGAAATTGATGCAGTGCCATGTAGGCCAGAATCACAGCCATCTTTGCTCTTGGCTGTAAAACCATTCAAGGAAGGTGGTGCAGTCCAATTTAGGCCGCTGTGTGGGCTGTAGGGACCATGGTGCCTGTCAGAGAAGGGGGAGGGGATTGAGGACCCAGGGCCAGGACATGTGCTGGGCAGAGAAGCCAGGAGTGTGATTTGGGGCACCCTCTGATGCAGGACTGTTTGCCCAAAGCTCAGAAGGAGTTGGCGCCCTGGGGGGAGCAGAGAGAGGGCTGGGTGTCTCCACAGAGGCACAGAGGGGCCAGTGGGGCTTTAGTGTCAACATCAGTGTCCAGCTGAGGTATCAGCTGGAGCAAAGTGGGACATCAGGGGGCCTCTCTCTATTATTTCTCACAGTTGCCTATGAGTCTGTTACCAAAAAAAGGGAAAATTAATCTATAGCCCTGTACACACTGCTGACAAATGTACACATATGCACTAGATGGGTTTTGCCAATATGTAGATAACTACAACCTTGATTGACTTAAAATAAATATTTGCTACCGAGTCTTAAGTCTATTAGAACTAAAAGTCTAAATAGATGTCAAGGCAGGTTAACTCAGTTACAGTGACCTTGAGCCTTTGAAAATATTGCCTTTAAGTTAAGGCTTGAATAAATAACATTTCTAAGATTAAATCAGGTGTGTTTAAACATTCAGAGCCAGGCAAAGGGGAGAAATTGTCTCTGCTTCCTCCAAAATGCTCAGGCCTCCCTCATGCCAGCTTCTTACTCCTCTCAGCTAACGCGAACCCCAAGTTTGTAGAATCTGAGTAACTTTGCCTCTTTCCTACCGTTTATTCACAGTTCTTGACTAGTTTAAGGAATATTTGGTTGGAAGAATCTGAAAATAAATGATAAAAACAAATTCAAATGGATAACTATTAGTTAATTTCGAAACAGAGTAAAACACCAGCTCCATAAGAACAAATTGGCATTTTCTCCAGCATTTACTGTTTTGGACTGTGAATAAAAGTTTCCTGGAAAAGATTTTAGACAAGGGAAACTTTCTACCAGTCAAAGGTTGCAAAGTAGGAGACACAGTCAGAAGGCAGGTGCCTGGATGAAAAGGACAAGGATGGGTAACCCTGTAGATCCCAGCCGGCCCCATGCGTAAGGGGGGGCTCCCACATGACAGGAGAGGTGTCCCCAGTAGAGACCTCAGCAGGCCCCATGTGTAAGGGGGGCTCCCACGTGACAGGAGGGGTGTCCCCTGTAGAGATCCCAGCAGGCCCCATGTGTAAGGGGGGCTCCCACGTGACAGGAGGGGCATCCCCTGTAGAGACCCTGCCAGGCCCCGCTCCATCCCCATCTGCAGATGAGGGCTACACACAGGCTGAGTGCTGATGGCCGACCAGGTCACAGTTTCCTGGTTGATTTTGTCCACAGATCAGGATCAGGCAGCTATGAAAGTCCCCAGTTAGGCGACACAGGGGTTTTAGAAACAGAGTGTGCATGTGCCTTGCAGTCTGCAGGTGTCCGTACATCCCTATTTTGAATTTAGGCCCAGGAGGCTTCAGGATCAGTAGTGGACAGTTTGCAGTCTCACATGTGGGGATGTGAGCAGCCATCTGCGTCAGAGCCGAGGCCCCTCTGTGGTGCTGGCACTTTGCAGAGGCAACCTCTTATCATCACATCGCGTCCATTGTTAGCAACTTCCTTTCCTGGAGAACACAGGCACCAGGAGAGGTCACTACCACCGAAGCCACACCAGCGCCTGCTCAGGGAATAGACTGTTTTAGTGGCTACAGCCGATACTGGGCACTTGTAGGAGAGGGACCCTGGGCTGCTGCTCCAGATGAGTCTCTATACTGGGCCACAGTGAGAGGGACCTTCTCCTAAGGCACGAATCCTGCTCTGCCTTCCTCTGTTCGGGGCCCTGTGTTGGAATCAGCATCTATTTTTTATCTTGGAGATGCAAGGTCCGTTTGCAGGACTGATTTCGGTGGGAAAGGGATGCAGTGTATCTTCCCTCTATGGCTGCGCAGAGCCATAGACTGATATGGGCAGGTGGGAACTTTCAGGAAGATGTGGAGCTCTGTGCAGGGGCAGAAAACTGGAGAAAGAGATGCACCTGTGGATATTGCCTGAGAGGGAAGCAGGCTGTAGGTGGACGCCCTCTAACCACCCCCTGGCTTCCTAGCAAGGAGCGAGATAGAAGCTGCCTTTGTCCTGCCCAGGACCTTCCAGCTGGAAAACATCAGACCTGGGGCTGGGCCCAGAACCCAACGTGGGACCCGCACCGCTGACTGGAGTCTTCAGCAGCCCTCTAGGGGCTGGTACCTGATGCAGGAACAGGCAGAGGCTGCCCAAGCCCACCTGTAGGCACAGCCTGGCCTCACCCCTCAGGGCACTTTTCTAGGTTGTTTGCATGTGTGCGTGTGTATGTCCGGGTTGGTGAAAGGGTTTCCACGTGGTGCATTTCCCCACAGGAACCAGTCTGCTTTGGATGCCCCCCTGACAATGTGCTCCCATAGCACTGTGGCCACCAGGCTATAGGTGGACGCCCTCTAACCACCCCCTGGCTTCCTAGCAAGGAGCGAGATAGAAGCTTCCTTTGTCCTGCCCAGGACCTTCCAGCTAGAAAACATCAGAACTGGGGCTGGGCCCAGAACCCAATGTGGGACCTGCTTAATTGAACATTGCTTAATTTCATGACCTTGTGTGGTCGTCTGACACTTCTAGGCATAAGTGAGGTCATTCTTTAATTTGCTGTCATCATTGAACTTTCTACATGTTTGTCTCATCAGCGATGAGCCTGTTGGTGCCCTGAGCTGGGACCCATCCTGTTCCCAGGCCTTGCACTGAGGGAGAACAGGATGGGGAGCCTCTGCCCTACCACGCTGCATACTTGCCCTCTCCAGAGCACAGGCCCTGGGTGCCCCTCCTTCCTTCCCCAGCGATGCCTCGGGAGGTGGAAGGCAGTCAAGCAGCTGCCACCTCTCCCAACCCAAGGAAATAGGTGCTCTCGGCATGACCAATGATCGGCATTGGTCCCCTGTGATGTCTCCCCCTGTGAGGGCTTCAACTTTCAGACCCACTGTCCACTGATGTTGATTTGGGGGCAATTTGCAGTACCTTGGCAGAGGTTGCCATGCTGACACTGACCGCTACAGCCCTGGCTGAGGCTGGGGTTCGGTTCTGGTTCTGGCCCACTTGTTTTCTCAACAGGCAGATGTAGCTGGTCATTTCAAGGTTTTATTCCAGTAAATTTTTGTTCTTTTTTATTTCTATCCATGAAGTAGATATGGTTTGTGGTCTTGCATGTGCTTCTCTGGACATTTTTATTGCACTGTTAAAATGAGATTTTAGAACTTATGTTTTCCTCCATCGTGTGATTCTTGTATTCCCCCCTGTGTCCTAATGTAGGAAGTTTGGTCTAGTTTTATTATTTTTCTGGAGTTAGTTATTATACATTTCATTCAGGATCATGCTTTGAGCAAGTCAAGGAAAGCAAGTTTTTGTCATCAATTTTCTGTATACACAAAGGAAAACATAAGCAAAATAACTTGCTTAGGTTTTCCTAAATTTTCTTCACATTCAGCACCCAACTCTTTTAAATCCCTTTAACTGGGGCGTTCCCCAAGCCATCTCCACAACCTTCCTAAAATACCAATTTGTTAGTGCATTTTTCTCTCGCCGATGCCTCATGTGCCAAAAAATGAGACTTTCCGCTCTTCCTGGGCTCTTGTGCCTGGCCAGCCGTGGTCTGAGTTCTCAGAGAGGCAGAACCTGAGGATGTGCAGACATAAGCCCAGGGCCTGTGGGTGACGAAGAGCCACAGACGTGGATAGCAGGCTGCACAGCCAGGCTGGTGTCTGTGTTGCCACTGGGGGCAGAGATCCCTCTTCTTTGGGGTCTTAGTCTTTTTCTTATAGGCCTTCCAGGGATGCCCAACCTTGCCATGAAGGCCAGGCGCACTGTGCAGGTGACTGCCACAGGCGTTGACACCTCCATACAGCCCTTGCATCGCCCCACGGTCTGCCCAATGCTCAGCCCCAAGGCCAGCTCAGCTCCCTCACTGCTCGTGAATTAATTGTTCCTGCCTGCTGCCCTCCCGCCCGCCCACACCCAACCTGGCAGCACAGGTGTGGCTGCCTTCTGTTCCCATCACCCCGGCCCCTCCCACCACCACCAGCCCTGCCTCCCTGTCTGCAGGCGTGTGGAATGTACGTGCCAGCCGCCAAGGGGGGATCCAGTTTCTGCTGTCCTAGGCTAAGGACACCTGGAGGTCCAAGGAGACTTCCTTCAAGCCCCTTCCCGTAGAACAGTGGTCGTGACCCTTTAATACAGTTCCTCATGTTGTGGTGACCCCTAACCATAAAATTATTTTCATTGCTACTTCATGAACTGTAATTTTGCTACTGTTATGAATTGTAATGTAAATATCTGGTATGCAGGATGGTCTTAGGCGACCCCTGTGAAAGGGTTGTTTGACCCCCAAAGGGGTTGTAACCCACAGGTTGAGAACCACTGCCGTAGGAGGACTTGGCAGATCACAGGGGACCATGAACGCTGTGGCTGCTGTGGGACCAGAACCTGGCGGGGGCGATGGGCAGCATCTCTGCCCCGCACAGACTTGGGGGAGGAGGCTGGAGAAGCAGAGGTCAGTGTGGCTGCCTGACCATCTCTGAGACACTTCTCCTGAATTACTCTTGAGTTCCTACCTGGCAGGGGTACAATGGATAAGTGCTAACTTAAGAGAGTTTATAAAATAAAGTTCCAGTTCAGTTTTTAGAGTCTTGTCCTCATCTAGTCTATTTGTTCCAGACTTGTCCTCTGCTTTCCCAGTGTCTTTTAGAAAGAAGAATTGTGCTGCGGTCACCCTTGTCTCCCTGGCCCTCCTGCCAAGCATCCTAGGGCCTGTCCCCTCCTGTCCTTGAGCACTTGGTGTGGCAGCTATATTTATGGATATCCTGCCATCTGGGGCTCTGACCGAAGATTCCTCGGACCTAGTGTGACATCAGTACATCCTTTGTTTAAGAACAGCCACTGTGTCTGGGGATTCCTCTCTCCGGGGGCTGCTTCTGGGAACAGAGTGTCCTTTTTCCCTGTGGTGAGGTGGGGGAGCGTCCTGGGGCACAGGCAGCCCAAGGACGCTGCCTCTGGGTTCTCTGGCTCTCAGCTGCTCACAGGCGTCCTCTCGGGCTCAAATGGCTCATCATCTTGGTTACAGTCTCTCACTTCTGGAGTCAGGGTTCTTTCCTGTCCCATAGGCAAAGGGAGACTGCCTGTGACAAGAGGGATGTTCCCTAACGTGAAGGGAACAATTCATTACAGCCACGCACTGTACAACCGCTAGGACACGTGGCAAGGAGGGCTGAGCTGTTATGGCCGACCCACCCCCACAATAACATTAGCAAATTCGTGAGGACAGAGGCCTCGGAACATGACAGTGCCTTGCAGGCCCCAGCTCTCAATGCCACTGCTCTGGGACAACTGTGGGGACACGTCCTCACCGCACAGGCCTCCTGGGCTTCACTGCAGCCTGGGCTGTTGTGTGCAGGTATGCTGGGTCTCAGGGGTATGAGGGCCACAGTTCTGTGGGGCACCTTTGAGGCTTTGCTCTGTGGCTGTGTCAATTCCCTTCTTGCTGCTGTGACAATGTGCATTCTCATCTCACAGTTCTGGGCACCGGGAGCCCTAAAACCATGGTGTTGGCAGGCCTGGCTTGCCTTATCCAGCTTTGGGGGGCCACCCACATTCCTGGGCCATCTCACTCTGCCTCCTGCTTCTGCCATCACATCTTCTTCTTGCCATGAGCACCTACTTCCCTCATAGGAGGACCCCACAATGACACTGGGCTCCTTGGGTAAGCCAGGATGACCTCCCATGCCCAGACCCCTAACTTAACCTCTGCACAGGCCTTCTGGCCACATAAAGTGACATTCACAGGTTCCAAGGATCAGGCTTTGTACATCCTCGGGGTCACTATTCAGCCCACCATAGGGGATGTTTCTGGTGAGAGAAGCTTATGCTGACCATTACTGTCCTGTGGGCTGTGCTGCAGTCAGGTGGGGATGCTGAGGGGCCTGCAGTGCTCAGCACAGTTGTGCACTGTCAGGGGTGTTGGGATCCTTCCCTTCCCTTACCAGGGGACTGAATGCCCAGCTTCTGTGCCGTATCACACCTGCCCCCCAGTGAGAGGGTGGTGGAGCTCCGCAGTCTCTCAGGAAGATGCAGCCTGTTAACATGGCTTAAAATAACAAAGTCAGGCTCAGCACCTATGACTCAACGGGCTAAGGCGCCAGCCACGTACACCTGAGCTGGTGGGTTCGAATCTAGCCCAGACCCGCCAATCAACAATGATGGCTGCAACCAAAAAATGGCCGGGCGTTGTGGCGGGCGCCTGTAGTCCCAGCTAATTGGGAGGCAGAGGCAGGAGACTCGCTTGAGCCCAGGAATTGGAGGTTGTTGTGAGCTGTGATGCCATGGCACTCTATCCAGGGTGACAGCTTGAGGCTCTGTCTCAAAAAAAACAAAAATAAAAATAAAAAAAGTCAGAATAATGAAGTAGTTCTGTTACTATTTTGTTGCCATTAAAATAAAATGCATCGGCTCGGCGCCTGTGGCTCAACGGGCTAAGGCGCCACCCATGTACACCTCAGCTGGCGGGTTCGAATCCAGCCTGGGCCAGCCAAACAACAATGGTGGCTGCAACCAAAAAATGGCCGGGCGTTGTGGCAGGCGCCTGTAGTCCCAGCTACTTGGGAGGCAGAGGCAGGAGACTCGCTTGAGCCCAGGAACTGGAGGTTGCTGTGAGCTGTGATGCCACAG